>CM055118.1:727074943-727082443 GCA_029206835.1 Rana muscosa | reverse complement strand
GTCCTTTTCTTTTGATGTTTCTGATTACCTGCGTTCCTGTTTTTTTTTTTTTTTTTATTATTTCCACGCGTTTTCTCATCTATAACCCTGTTGATGTGTTGTCTGTGTGATGTGTGATATGTTCTCGGAGGACAAGAACTGTATTCGATTGTTTATGGTGGAGCAATGTAGTGTTCCTGCTGGAAGTGTCAGCTGTACCTTGTGTGACTTTGGCAGAAGTTTTGTTTTCTTTCTTTTTTTTTTTTTTTTTTTATTGTTACTCCAGTTTACAGGTTATAACCTCAAACCAGCATCATGCTGCCCTGGCACTGATGTAGTGTGTTTTTTTTTTTTTTTTTTGTTACAGGCCCATTACCTTATGTTTTAAGTTATTGTGGTTTTAGCCTGTGAGTGGTGCAGTATAATACCTTAGTGTTTATTTTTCTGTACCTGCTCTTTTAGCTTAATGCTACAAGAATGGTCTCATTCTGTGGAAAGCAGTCCCACTGTGTTTATTAAGTTTCATAAATACACATCTCCTGAATGTTTGAGAAGCTGGACATTTAAAAATGTCAGCACACTTCCCCAGATCAAAAAAACTTGTTACACTAAATAGTAGGAATGCGTGGAATGCCTCAACACTACTTCCTTTTGTTTAGGTAACTTGCCATTTTGTCCTTGGCTGTATATACCTCTTCTGTGTATTACATTACAGTGGAAACATAGCAGGATAGAGAATGTAGGTGGAAGCCTGTGATCGTTTGAAAAAAAAAATGATATACTTGGCACTGAGGAATTTAACACCCAAACGATCCATACTTTGGTGAGAAAAAACAAAACAAACGAATCTAAAGCTCAATGCTACCCTGTCATAAAGTGAACAGGTCTAATTGAGCTATGTCTTTCTATCCTGCTATTTGTACAAATAAGAAAGCCACATCTTGATGAAAAATAAACACAAAAGCACTGTTGTGACTATAACAAGGAGTCGTATACTAATTTATATAATAAGTGGTTGTGCATGCTTTATTCAAGATTATGGCTGCAAGAAATGGCTTGAATTGCTGGGTGTGTTTAATGCTGGATTATAGCAATTTGAAACATGTCAAACACATGGCTAACGCCTCATGCTTCACTCATTCTTGCGTAAACCTGCATAGCCACCATCCATTATACCCTTGGTAACAACGCAATTCTGCAAGTAAATATTGTTACACTAAGTAACCTTTCAATTCAGGTTGTTTAGGAAGAGAAAATGCAATCTTGTGCAGTCACTTCCAGTGTCAGTTTAATGTTTCAAGAGGGAAGTGATGTAGAGAGTAAGTATCTATAATGCCACTTGGTGAGGAAAGGAAACTTGCTGAATTATTTCCTCTTATAGAGTGGGTGCACATCTGGAGATTAAATACTATGTGCTATACCAGCAGACTTAAAAAAAAAAATTAAGGGCCACAAAGCTGATCAACAGATAAGGGTTGTTCAATGTTTGAGTAGGTTTGTTTTAACTCCTTTAAAGCAGCTGCCCTATTGAAAATATAATATTCTCTTCTATATCCCTGTCTTGTATCTCTCCTTAGTGGGTTTTCATCCAGTGGTCTGGCCACTGTGATGCTAAAACGGAGATTAAGATCGCATACTTCCTAGCACTCCCTCTCTCTTGTTCCATCTGACACTTCCACATTCTGAGGAATGGATCCATAACGGGACACCTGCCCAAACATGACAGTGTTCATTACACACTCAGGAAAAAGCACCGCCCCCTAATAATGTAATCAATCTAGAACTCATAACAGTTACCTTGCTAGTATTTTTGTACACTTTCACTAACCTTCATGTATCGCAGTGTGATCTTTAATTTAAATAGCGCTGTCGCTGATTTCCCTAGATGTACGAAGAAAAAAGCATACAAATGCCTAAAGTTGCAATACATTTTAAAAAATTGGCTGATTAAACTTGCAATATCCAGAAAATAACTGCAATTAATTACAGCGGGCTGTTTAAAATTGCACTATCCAGAAAATAACTGCATTTTAATAACTGACTGTTTTAAAGGAAAGTCAGGTTTTCAGCTTGATTACCTAGTGAAAGAACTAGTGCCTGATACTATTTGTTGGTATTCCCTTTGTGCGCTTTTTTATTGGTTCATGCATTTCTGTTGTTGGGAGGTGGAAGTGTCAATCCCTACTGACTGCTTGTGAAGTATTTTGGAATATTCCCCTGAAATATCCAGTAGAAAGCAGCACTTAAAATATACTGTAAGCTCTTAACAAGGATCCACAAACCACAGACCATAAACTCCTTGTCAACTTAACATTTTAATTTGCTTAGCAACTGCCTTGTTTGCTTTCTCTTCCAAAGAATCTCTGTACTTCACAAACGTCCCGCTAATACACATTTTTACAAACATAACAAGCTGATGATTTCATCTGTAAACAAGGCTGTGTGTAAAGTGTTAGAATGTTTTGCTTCCTTCTTGACTTGAGCTTAGAAAAAGTGCAACTGCCAGGCTTAAATTTTGGTGTGCGATGATCCAACTGAAAAAGTTGCGCACATTTTTATTATCTGGCCTCTTTGCTCTTTCTTGAAAAGTATGCGTAAAAAATCTTCTTTGTTTGGCTGAGAAGTACATTAGAATTTCCTAACATCTAGAGAGCGAAATCAGACACATTTTACTGAATATTTTAAACATTGTGCATGTAAAATTTATGCCTAATTTGAATACTTATTAACCGCCTAATCTCAGAAAAGAGTACTCGCTTTCTGCGGTTTTTTTTTGTCTTGTAAAATTTATTGTGTGCTTCGCATTTTCCATTTGTAATATTTTTCTTAGTTAATGTTTAATAGGATTTTTTACAAGGTCTGTTTGTCCATAAACACATCAAGTTAGTGACTGTATACTCTAGTTATATCATTAAGTCCTCCTTAGTTAACACTTTTTTATGGTTCACCTGGAACTGAGCGACAGTCATTCTTATTGGGGTATTTAGAATACCTTGCCGTTCAAAAAATATTTAAACCTATCCTTTTTAAAAAAAATCTTCTGCCCAGAATAGTTTTGTATGGAGCGTATAAGGCAGAGTTAGTATTGATCGCTCTTGAATTGCTTGGCATGCGGCAGAGCAATTTTTCTTCACCAATAAATTGACGTAGCCCTTAGAAACCATGTTTTGGAACTTTATTCTCTTTATATTGTGTCATAGGCAACCCAAAATTGACTGGAGGCCCTTAATTCTAACCGCAGTTTGACAAATATCATTTGCATATTGTGTATGGTGAGGTAAGATTTGTGTGGCTTCCACTCCTAATGACAAAGACTTCTCAATATCCGGAGACCATTAGAATATTATAAATTGTGCTCTGGCATATGCACCGTATTGACCTTTCCGTAAAACACATGCACAATGTTCCTTGAAAGTCGAGTTTGTAAGGGCACTTGGTTCTTTATTTACTGCAAGGATTTCAACTGATCTTGGCAGGACATCTCATTGCTACCCTGAAAGTACAGTATATTTATGCAGTGAAAACGATAAAACATTTATTACTGTAGAGAAGGTAATATGCATAATTTATGCTGTTTTTAGCACAATCATTAGTGATATTCTTGATAGATTTTATTTCTAGCTTTCATATCTAATACATGCCTGGAAAATTAATTTTATATCTTTCATTTATTTGCCTATGTTAAAATTGAGTTTTAAGTCATCTTCAAGTGAGCAGTTTGATTGCTGCTCATGCATAAGCTTAATTACTTCCCAGGAAGGACAGTATTAAATGTTTTAAATGTCAGAAAAATAAATGAATATCAGCCGTTTGATTAAAAAAATAGGCAATATCTGATGTGTTTTGCAGCAGGAGCTTTTTCTTAAAATGCCTCCGAGGCAACGTTTTATTTAGGTACCAAAAAAAAAAAAAAAGGGAGAAGCCCATTAGGCTATTTATCATCGCTTGATACCATATGATTTGTAACACTCGTACAAAATTTTAATTTTATATGATTAGCTGTGCATCATTAAACAAAGCCTTGCATAAGATGTGTTGTAAAATTCTGACAGAATCAAGATAGGGAATATTTTAAATAAGGCGGTATAGCCATCCATGGTTGTCAAAGCTAGATAGTAGGAAATATAGTGAAGTGTGTGCAGCCGAGCTTTCATTTGACTTGATTTTATAGGTAGACTTTAAAATGTAGCAATTCATAAATGCTATTTAACCATGCTGCATGCAAAGCGCTGCTGTTTTGCCTGTTAACTCTAAGCACACAAAGGCAGCATATAGGCACCGTCATTTCAGTGATTAGTATCCGGATAAAAGCTGAATTTGTATTGCATTTCTTGGTAAATTACTGAGCAGCCTGTGTTTTTTTTTTCCCCCCTCCTTCTAAAGATGCTGTCTTTGTAATTGGCAGAGAGAGGGACATCTTGATAATAGAAGTGTGAAGGTGTAACGTGTGTGTTAATTGATACTTCTTAATCACTTTTAGGTATTAAGTCATGATGCAGGAATCTGCAACAGAGACAATAAGCAACAGTTCAATGAATCAAAATGGAATGAGCACTCTAAGCAGCCAATTAGATGCTGGCAGCAGAGATGGAAGATCAAGTGGTGACATGTGCAGTGAAGTAAGCACAGTAGAACTGCTGCATCTGCAACAACAGCAGGTAAGTTTTGTGTTTTGCTTCCTGCTTTGCTTACAAACACCAAGCTGATCTGCACTCTGCAGGTATTTCTGGACTGTTGATGAACTTACCTTTGCTTTGTTTAGCTTGTTTTTTATTATAGCATGTTTTAATTGTTTGTTTGTGAGTATTGCAGTACAGAAGTATCACTGTGTTTTGTTGTTTTCTTTTATTGTGACTTTTAAGATTTATGCTGGACTTCTTTTTGTCAAATCAGCCTATGTATTTAGTTGTGTTTTGTTTTTTCTTTTCTTTTTAGAATATTCACACATTTTTACCTAAGATAAAGCATGTTTTGAGCATCCAGTGCACAGCATAACACAGTGCAGAAATGTCAAATGTGATACTTAGCTTTCCACCAGAGGGCCACATTAGTTACTTGATACCATACTTGGCTCTGTGAAATGAATTGTTCCAAACTCCTGGTTAAGGTGAATAGAGAGCAGCTTATTTTTAAAACACAGATGCTCCGGTGTTACCACTTTTGAAATAGAGCTTTTGAACAAAATTGCTATAATTGTTTTTATTTTTGTGTTGTTTATACCTATCTAAACAATATTATTTTAAATGTGCAGTACGCAAAAAAAAAAAAGATCAATTAAAATAACAAAATAAATAGCCTATGTTTGTTATTGCTTTTACTGACTGAGGAGCTAAATCATTCCAAAACAACTACAATATCTGTACTTTTATTTACCTCATATAAAATGCAAATGTTTTGCTTTATTATGTGTTTAAATAATGATCTGTATTTATTAAGACAATATAAATATATATATATATATATATATATATATATATATATATATATATATATTAAGATAACATATATATGTATTGTATATTCCCTGAAGTATAGGGTTGGAGATCTATCTATCTATCTATCTATCTATCTATCTATCTATCTATATATATATATATATATATATATATATATACACATACATGCGTATATGTGTGTGTGTATATATATATATATATATATATATATGTATGTGTGTGTATATATATATATATATATATATATATATATATATATATATATATATGTTTTGTTTATAAATGCATTCATAAATATAGTGTGTTGATAAATACATATGTGTTTGCATTATAATTTACCTTGGAATTTTTTCTTACAAATTATGATTGATAACTTTTCCATACTTTTGTATATTTTGATATATTTTTAAACTTATATATGGAAACGGTGGTTTAATAGGCATACGATAAAGCTATATTTTTGAATGGTATTTTATTAATGCACTATGTAGACTGTATACATTAAAATAAATAGAGCAGGCTTTGTGCATATAATGTGTTTAGTATTTGTCATGTATTGTTTCTAGTGCTTTTGCTGTCTGTGTGAATATATTTATCTACATATCTATATAGATATATGTATTTGTATAGATATAGATCTATATAGATATAGATCTATATATAGATATATCTATATATATATATATATATATATATATATATATATATATATATATATATATATATATAAACTTATTTACATTCTTTTTTATTTGGATGATTTTAAATGTGAAAGCAAAAGTTAGTGTTATGTAGAATAGGATGTGTAGGCCTGTTCATGAGGAAATTAATTTGGGGAGGAAATGGTACAAATATTCATATTTATTTTCAAAATCTACAAAATATGTGTACATGTCTAAATGCATGCAATTATTGTTAAGTAAGCAAAGCAATTATTGTAGCAATTGTTTTAGTGCTGCAAACTTTTACTACCAGGTGACATTAGATACTGTCTTGTGTAATTTTTATGTTTAGCTGTCAATAATGAATGTATGACAGTTGTCATGCTTGTTGTTTGTTTTATATTTGTCATTGTTGTGTGTGTATGACAGCTCTGGTGTAATGGCATGCGTGATGCAGTCAAGGGACCCCAGGTGTCACAATGTAAACAATATGAGCAGTGTGCTGTTCTTTGAAACATCAGGCACCCATCATACATTTTAATAATTGTGCGTGGTAGCATATAAACTATGCACAAATGATCAGAGTTATGAATTAATGTTGTGGTGTGTGTGTGTGTGTGTGTTTTGAGGGACTTTGAGATTTTGGAGATAACATCCCTGATTAAACGCACCAAACTGCTGATCTCTCTGTTAACCAGTTCAGTAGGTGAGAATTGTAGACAGTTTGTTTGAGGATAGTTCAGAGTGGCTAGTGTGTCACAGGCCTGACACTTTTCTAGTGATCCATTCACTTCCCTTATATATGCACAAACGACCTGCTATTCACACATAGCTATATACAAGCAGCAGCATATTCATTCATGTGTACATCAGATGTATTCCCTTAAACAGTTAACTCATGTAAAATGATCTTCCTTTTAAACTTAGAAACAAAGAGAGTAACATTTTACAGATTAATGTCATTCTTGTGACTCCTATATGCACCTGAAATGCTTGACCTATATCTTCTAATTATCCCTCACTCCAGTGGCGATAGTATTGCTAATATATTGTGATATTTACGGAGTGATAACTAGATCGGTACTGTGATCAGCTTTCAACTATATCTCTGTTCCTATATAGCACACGACTACTAGTGTGTGTGTGTGTATGTGTATATATACATATATATCTATATCTATCTATCTATATCTATCTATCTATATATATATATATATATATAGAAAAAATTAAAAATTAAATGTGTGTGTATATGTGTGTGTGTGTGTGTGTGTGTGTGTATATATATATATATATATATATATATATACACACACACACACACATTCATACATACACCTGTACACACACATGCACACCATTTAGGGATGCATATAGGACCAGACAAATATGTAATGGTATTC
>CM055118.1:726914943-727069943 GCA_029206835.1 Rana muscosa | reverse complement strand
AAGCTTGCCAGGAGGCTAAAACATTTTTGAAAAAATGAGTAGATAATGTCTTGTGTAATTCTTTAGTACATCTTAAAGTTTATGAAGTGGTTTCCATTTTAGCATATGTTTCTTAGGCCCTCTGTTGATTTTCAGTTGAATAGATACATTAATAATATCAGTAATACATTGTGTTGTTCATAAATGATGCTTACGTCATCTAGCAACGTTTTTTATTCTTAAAGCAAACCAGTGTGACATGTAAGAGCACAGGTGCATCAAGGAGGCCAAGAGAGATGAGATGGCAGTTGGTAGATAGGAGCTTTGAACAGTTGGTTCTGGGAACAACTTGAGGCAAGGGCATAGACTTGTCTATTTTATTGGCAGAATGTGCATGTTTCAGTTCAAACACCTCCGACACCAGCCTTATCTTCAGAGAACAACAGCGCTTTAGCCAAGATAACTTCAGCCATCAAAATTCCTAGCAAACATGTTGGTAGAATAGGCATACTTTACCCTGTGTGCTGTTCCAGGACTTTTGTTGATATGGTGATGATCCGTGATTTCTATGGGACCAGTAACATATACATTGTGCAATCGTTCTGGCTCTTTGAAAATATGATACCCTTGTCTATTTTAATATTTACATAGCCCCAACATATTCCACAGTCATTGACAGAGTACATAAAATCATTGTCTTTAGTCCTTGTCTGCTGGAGTAGTAACTCCTAATACTTCTCTGGCCTACAAATCATAGGAAGTTAAGGTGCACAGTTACAGATGCATACAGTTTTGTCTTCAGTGAATGCTTAAGCCTCGTACACGTGATGAGAATATCGGACGCATGATTGACGTTTTTTGTTTTTTTTGCATGCTAGTATCATATAAAAAATGAAGAGGTTACTAACATTACAAAAATTCTCGAACAACAGAATTCAACTTTGGAAGTGATGTAATTTATTCTTTAATTTCCGAACATGCGTGGTCTTGGTTTTCTGATTTATTTTCGGACAAAGGCTGTACTGATTAAAGGAAAATGGTTTGTTCTGATATTATTCCAGAATTTTTTAGTGCTTTTGGATAACTTTGCATGAACTGTCGTGATCGGCTTTTGAAAGCTGTGTACTAAATATTAGATTATCGTACAATCGCTTAGAAAGTGGTATTTTTCATCCAATTTTCTGATCATGCGTACTAGCCATTACTTTAGACTTTCTCTGCTCACAGTTAATGTGTTTTGCTGACAATTTTACTACTGGGGGTTTTGGCCCTCCAAGATTCTAAGCGCAAAATAAGAGAAACATGGTCTTTACCTCTAAAACCAGTAAAGTGATGGGCTTTTATTTATTCACTACACCTTATGTATTTACATCTATAGATTACCTGCAACAGTCTTTTCTCTGAAGCAGGGTGACTACAACTGTGCTTGGATGAAAAAACAGAAGTCTTGGCCAGCAAGGCTGTCTTCCTGCATATGTTCTGTGGTTTCATTTTCAGTTTTGACTTGAGTATAATTTTTTAAACAGGAAAATGTAAACCTTTTATAAATGCTGCTCAGCATTAAAACACAAGGTTCATTTTTGCTTTCTTTGCATTTAGTCTTTTGAAAACCAAAGTTCAAAAATTCCCCCAGACCAAATAGAAGTTACTTGTGGCTGTCATGCACTGTCCTGTAGACATTGGATTGTCACAGGAGACTGTCATCTAATGTCTTTGGGCACTTGGTGAGTGTCCTTATACAGATATACATGATAGATTTCTCTGCTTTGTGTGCCCATTGCAGTTGGTAGGTTCCGGCAATGCAATAACCAGGTCTGCTAACCAAGGCACCACAATGGGTTATGCTGTCAATTTCTTTAACTGCTTGCCAACCAGCACACGACTATATACATCGACAGCATGGCACGGACAGACAGAAGGACGTATATATACGTCCCCTTTAAGATTGCGGCATTGTGGACGTGCGCGCCTGCCGCAACTCCGACCGCGGGTCCCGCAGACTTGATGTCTGCAGGCATATCCGCGATCGTGTCACAGTGAGGAAGAAGGGGGAAATGCTGATGTAAACAAGCATTTCCCCAGTCTTCCTAGTGACAGGACAGTGTACACAGCTTCCTGTAATCGGAAGCTGTGATCACTGTCGTGTTGCAGTAAGCCCATCCCCCCTACAGTTAGAACACATCCCTAGGCACACTTAACCCCTTCAGCGCCACTTAGTGGTTAACCCCTTCACTGCCAGTGTACTTTTCACAGTAATCGGTGCATTTTTATAGCACTGACCGCTGTAAAAATTACAATGGTCCCAAAAATGTGTCAAAAGTTTCCGATTTGTCCGCAATAAAGTCGCAGTCATGATAAACACCTCCCTAGGGCACACTTAAACCCATGATCGCCCCCTAGTGTTAACCCCTTCCCTGCCAGTGACATTTATACAGTAATCAGTGTCTCTTTTTAGCTGTAATCGCTGTGTAAATGTTAATGATCCCAAAAAAAGTGTCAAAAGTGTCCGATCCCTCCACCGCAATGTCAGAGTCCCACTAAAAATCGCTGATCACCGCCATTACTAGTAAAAAAAAAATAATAATAATAAAAATGCCATAATTCTATCCCCTATATTGTAGACGCTATAACTTTTGCGCAAACCAATCAATATACGCTTATTGCGGGTTTTTTTAATTAATTTTTTTACCAAAAATATGTAGAAGAATACGTATCGGCCTAAACTTATGAAAAAAAAATGTTTTTTATATATTTTTGGGGGATATTTATTATAGCAAAAAGTAAAAAATATTGCATTTTTTTCAAAATTGTCGCTCTATTTTTGTTTATTGTGCAAAAAAAAACCGCGGAGGTGATCAAATACCACCAAAAGAAAGCTCTATTTGTGGGGAAAAAAAAGACAGCAATTTTGTTTGGGAGCCACGTCGCACGGCCACGAAATTGTCAGTTAAAGCGACGCAGTGCTGACTTTGTATCCGCATGTACCCCTCCTTCATTACCAGAACATTTTTTCAGTCTTCAGTGCTGTGATAGATTGAAAATTACTTGCATATATACAATTTGTGTACACTGTTTATATATTTTTTTTAAACGTATCCTTCATTGGTGGTATTTATTAACCACCTATAACCAACTATAAAAAGAGATAAAAAGACCAAGACATTTTGAGCATTTTTTTTTCTTTTACACTTAATGGCATGACAGCATGAGAACACCCCAAAATTACCTCTTTTTGTAAAGTAGACACCCAAAGGTGATCAAATTTTTTGCCACGATTCTTTGGAAATTAAGTAACATGCTAGTAATGAAGTGGTTTAAAGATGGGCTTGGTAATGGTGCGCAAGATAAATGAATGTATAGATCATACACAGGAGGAGAAGGTGAAGGGGTTAATGTACAGATCACGACCAGTGGGAGGATTAAAATGAGGGGGATAATGTGATGCAGGATAATGGGAAGCGGGGGGCGAAGGGTTAATATAGTTAATATGCAGGATACATAGAGAAGACAGGCTGAAGATCAGATCTATACGAGAGGGGGATGGGGTGAAAATGTTAAGAAAAAAAAAATCCCTATACTATAAATCCTCTGCTGCAAGCCCATTCATTCATTCTATGTTCATAAATTGCTACTATTTCCTCTTCTTTTTCCTCTATAAGAGGAAGGGGAGGGATCAACAAATGTAAACACACTACTTTGATTGGCTCGGTAACGCTATCTGTGAACAGAGTTGTTTAATGATGTCCGGTACACAGCCATTAACAAGCACAATGGTTGCCTGACACTGTTCCTCCCAATGCCAATTATAATCAGCACTGGGGAAATAATAGCCCATTCATAAATGTATAGTGGTAGTGAGGTGATTCAACTTCCTTCTTTCCTTGCCATTTCATTGCTGAACCCTGGTAGCTGCAAAATGGGGTCTTCAGTTTCGGCTTGTGAAACCTGAATCAAAATGCACGACTTATTACTATAATGTTTGCCAGAAACTGACTTTTCATGACATTGGCATTTTAGCTAACTGTTCCATGTTGCTATTTGAATATTTAACCACTAGAGAACCAGCCGCCGCAGTAATACTGTGGCAGGTTGGCTCTCCTGGGCAAATCACCGTAGCTATACATCGGCCGCTTTAAGACCACTAGGGCGCGCACCCGCAGCACGACGATGGAGCCGATGAGCGTGCCTGGTGGCCACGATGTCCGCTGGGCACCCCTGATCACTCCTGAGAGATGTAAACAGACAGATCGTCATTCTGTGAGGAGACTGATCTGTTGTTCATAATAAGTATGAACAACAATCGGTCTCCTCCCCCAGGTAGTCCCATCCCCCACAGTTAGAAAAACTCCCTAGGACACACATTTAACCCCTTGGTGGCCCCCTAGTGTTAACCTCTTCCCTGCCAATGTCATTTATACAGTAATCAGTGGCTATTTTTAGCTCTGTATAAGTGTCAATGGTCCCAAAAAACTGTCAAAATTGTCCCAACTGGTGTCCGCCGCAATGTCGCAGTTCCAATAAAAATCGTCGCCTAGTAGTAAAAAAAATAATAATAATAAAAATGCCATAAATCTATCCCCTATTTTGTAGAAGCTATAACTTTTGCAGAAACCAATCAATATACGCTTATTGAGATTTTTTTACCAAAAATATGTAGAAGAATACATATCAGACTAAACTGAGGAAGACTTTTTCTTTAGGGGGGGATATTTATTATAGCAAAAAAGTAAAAAATATTATTTTATTTTTTTGTCGCCGTTTTTTGTTTATAGCGCAAAAAATAAAAACCGCAGAGGTGATCAAATACCACCAAAAGAAAGCTCTATTTGTGGGAAAAAAAGGACATCAATTTTGTTTGGGTAAAACATTGCACGGCCGCGCAATTGTCAGTTAAAGCGACGCAGTGCCATATCACATAAAATGGCCTAGTCATTCAGGGGAAAATCCTTCCAGGGGGCTAAAGTGGTTAAAAGAGAAGTTTGGGAATGCAAAAAAAAACCAAACATTTATACTCCCCTGCCCCCCGCAACCTTCAAGACCGAGAACCGATCAGTCACCAGTTCTCTGCTCTGTCCCTCCAGCACTCACTGGAGCACTGGGCTGTGGAGGGAGCGGCTGGCTGAGCCAACTGCAAGCCCAGGCATCTGGGTGGATACTGACTGTAAAGTTTGGATCTTTCCAGAGCTTGGACAGGCTCAGCAGATTTTAGCCTGCTGTCTGCTGAAAACAGGTCACAGGAGTGAAGAGCGAAGTGCTTTCCTGTGATCCCCAGAAAAGAATTAGGTACAAAACTCTTTAACTCTACTCTACTTCTACTTTAATATCAATAAAGCTTTATTATTTTTTGTCTATAGTCTGTATGTCAAACTCTGCATTTAGGCCAGCCATGGACATTGGGACATCATGTCACTATTGGTTATTTGTCTTTTTAAAGCAGATGTAAACTTTGCATCTCTAATAACCCCTGGTGTTTATCATCCAAACTGCAAGTAAAAGTTTTCTGAAAACCACCTACCAGCTATTCTTCTGTGATCCTTTTCAGCTGTTGATCATGGAACAAATTTATCATAGGGGAGGGGGGTTCATGCTTCTGTTTTCATAGGACACAAATGGTGTTTCCATACAACCAGTGATTGGTTGTTTAAGTAAATGAAATTTTCATAGATTACAGTAGATGCTAGAACACATGGAGGGGGGGGGGGGAGCGGGCTTCTGTGGCAGAAAATCCAAATACTCATGAAAATCTCACTGCTGGTGTCTCCAAAAAATGTTGCGTCATTTACACTACAGGGGTCTTTGCCAAACAGACATACTAATTTTGGATGTTATTTTTTTTACACATAAACTTCTTCCAAAACTGCCATTTCAGGTTGGCATAGACCTTAATCGTATAAATAAACCAAGTGTCTTGTGAAGAACAAATTTGAAATACATTCTTAGTACTCAAGTTGCTTTAGAAGCAGGCTTGTGATCCGTTGCCTAAAAATGAAATTCAGGATATGGTCTTTTTCCATAAGAAAAATCAAACTGTACAGTTTTTTACCATCTTAAAAAGACACTATAACCTTGCCCATGCAGGGCAAAGTGAAAGTGTCCAAGAAAAGTATCCCCACCCTCCTACTGATACTCGCCTTACCAGCACACACCTGCCACTCCTGTTGCCCCAATCTGTGAAAATACTAGATGCTTCCTGGTATAGTAAAACATGTGACCATCTCCTATGTAATAGTGCTCAGTACTAGCAGCTCAAAGGAAAAGCGTCAGTGTCTTTATTCATACCAATATTCCTGAAAGTTTTCTGGGGTATTTTGTCAACCGCTGGCTGAACTTTTATGTGCTCAACAGTAATTTTCTTATTTTAAATAGTTATCTGTTAATATATTTACTAAAATATAATATTTGTATTTATTTAAGTTTCCTTTTTTTATACAGCCAGCATGTAATTTACCATTTAAAGCCTTTCTATAGCTTGTTACTTCTCTGTTTTTTGCTCAGGCTGTGCATTCTTAACTTGACTAACCGTGCATCCACCAGAGGAATGTATAGCTCAAAGAGTTGTTCTGCTTTGGCAGTCTCATAAAGACTTACCCCGGAGGCCTCCCTATGAGGCAGATTGACTACTGTCCTGCAGTGAGCACAGCAGCTAAAGGAAAGAAGGAAAACTTAGATTAATGGCCTAGGGATTAATTGAGGAGTGTCCCATCTGTTCTGCATCACTTGGACAATTGTATAGATTCCTTAGTGAAGAATAATTGTTCTTTATATTGCCAGAAAAATAACATATTCTATTTATTGGAAAAAGTATATATGCATGCTACCCAGTATTCCAGTGCAAATAAAGTGATTACAAACAATTGAAACGTGATGAGTGTCCATGTAAAAACTAAAAATAAATGAAATGATCATAGAAAATTCCAACATGCGCTCAAAACCATAGCAGTGTTCACTCGATGTTTTCTCCTTCGTAGAAAATCATAGCCGCTTACCAGAGCAGTTGGATCTCAAATTATAGAGATCAGATGCGCTCATGCAAATGATAGCCAGCACTAATAATCCTCTCCTCGAAATCCTCTCCAATGGGACCAGGCTGTTTGGATAAAGGATCTTTCTTGGATATGGACCGTTTGCCTCCAGGTTATCTCAGATACATAGGATAATGGAATCAAGAGGCTTCATAGTGTAGTACTTCAGACAATACTTTAATAAAAAATATGTAGCACTCACTTTAAAAAAAAAACGGTGAATATCACAGTAGTAACACAGCCGTGGATCTTGCCAACAGGCTGATATGTGGTGACGTCTAAGGAATGCGTCTCCAACCGACGTGTTTCCCTGTAAGAGGCATCAGCTGGGACCGGAGGTTCTGAGATTTTTTTTGTGCTTCTGTAAATTGCTTACCCCATCATCTCAAAATGTTTTGAAGTTGAGACACATATCAAGAATTCTTTTAGTCTAATACATTCTTAAAGTGTCTGTAAACCTCTGACATGAAATCTGAACAAAGCACATCGCTCTATAGTGTGTATTTATAGTGTGACCGTGTCTCTATACATTTTGCTTTTGTCTGCTGCCTCATTTCACTGCTTTCTGCATGAGTCACATCTGTTTTAGCTAGGTTTTTACCTCTAAGAGGTAAAAAGGTGATAGGGGAGGGAGCTCCAGCACACAGCCTGTGATTGACAGCCTCAGCTATTTTGCTGTGTGAAAGGGGTGTGTCCATTGTCTCTAATCAGCCCTCACTGAGCTCTGAAGAATGTAACTTCAGCTTCCCATCTCCTACTTTCTGGAAGCTCAGAAAAGCTGTTTAACCACTTGTCCCCCACCCACTGTCAATAGACGGCGGGCGGAGGATACTCTCGTTCTGGGAGGACATCATATGACGTCCTCCCTTTAAAACAAGCTAGGAGGCGCGCGCGCGGCGCCGGCGGCGCATGCCCGCCGCGTTCACAAGGCCCCGGTGCGTGTGCCCGGCGGCCGCGATTGCCGCCGGGCACCCGCGATTGCCCGGGAAACGAGCAGGAAAGTGGATCTCTGTGTGTAAACACAGAGATCCACGTCCTGTGAGGGAGAGGGGACCGATGCTGTGTCCCTTGTACATAGGGACAACCATCGGTCACCTCCCCCAGTCAGTCCCCTCCCCACACAGTAAGAACACTTTGAGGGAACATATTTAACCCCTTCCCGCCCCCTAGTGGTTAACCCCTTCCCTGCCAATCACATTTATACAGTAATCAATGCATTTTTATAGCAGGGATCGCTGTATAAATGTGAATGGTCCCAAAAATGTGTCAAAAGTGTCCGATGTGTCCGCTGCAATATCGCAGTCACAATAAAAAATCGCAGATCGCCGCCATTACTAATAAAAAAAATAAAAAAAAATGCTATAAATCTATCCCCTATTTTGTAGACGCTATAACTTTTGCGCAAACCAATCAATACGCGCTTATTGCGATTTATTTTATTTTTTTTACCAAAAATATGTAGAAGAATACGTATCGGCCTAAACTGAGGAAAATGTTATTAAAAAAAAAAAAATGGGTATTTATTATAGCAAAAAGTAAAAAATAGTGTTTTTTTCCAAACTGGACGCTCTTCTTTTGTTTATAGCGCAAAAAATAAAAACCGCAGAGGTGATCAAATACCACCAAAAGAAAGCTCTATTTGTGGGAAAAAAAGGACGCAAATTTCGTTTGGGAGCCACGTCGCACGACCGCGCAATTGTCATTCAAATTGTGACAGCGCTGAAAGCTGAAAAATGGCTTGGGCAGGAAGGGGGTTTTCGTGCACAGTAGAGAAGTGGTTAAGTTCTGCACTTTGGCTTTGGACAAGAGAGTGCTACAGATAAAGAGGTACAACTTATGTAGGATGATTTAATCCCTGTGTATTGCCTGAGGCTAGTCACTTCACTGGGTATATGAAAGGATTCACAACCACTTTAATGTGGACAATTTTGCCACATTTCTTTTGACATACCTTTTTAAGGCTATAAGCCAACAAGAACTCCATTTGCTGATCATAAAACCTAAGTCTGATGCAGATATTACATTAACCGTAACCCTTGGAAAAACACTGTTCATAATGTCTGTCATGTCTCTAACCGTCATAAGTATGTAGAAGAGTAATAAAAAAGACCCACTTCTCTTAATTTCCAAGGTGAGGACAAGTATGGACAAAGGGCATCCCATCCAATTCCTAATGATTTTTAATAGGACAACACAGGGCAATACAGACAACAAATTACTATGGTTATCTGATTCAGAAGATAATTAATTAAAAAATTCTCACTCATACCTGTTTCATCGACTGAGAGTTAATAATTGAAAACTGAGGCTCCATGTTCACTAGCGGTTTTTCTAAGCTCAAAAAAATGCTAGAAAAAACACTGAATGAAAACTGCTGATAATATAATTTTTGTCGGCTTGTAGTAGCACTTTAGAAGCTTTT
Source organism: Rana muscosa (assembly GCA_029206835.1). Lineage (NCBI taxonomy): Eukaryota > Metazoa > Chordata > Amphibia > Anura > Ranidae > Rana > Rana muscosa. The sequence goes on along the minus strand of CM055118.1, from coordinate 727,060,520 downwards.
GGGGGCATTTAGGAGCTTTAGCATTTGTACGTGAAAAAAACAAAAAAACACTAGAAAAAAGCTGTTAGGAGCGTTTTAGTAGATTTTAGGAGCATTTAGCGTGTATTTCTGCTGGGAAAACACTCCCAAAAACAATTTTTTTTCTGCTCCTAAACGCTGAAGCTTGAAAAAATGTTCTAGCATAAAATTGTGTGCATGGACACATAAGATAACACTATTCGCTTCTAGGAGCAGAAATAAAAATGCTCATAATAGCTTCTAGGAGCTTAAAAAAACGCTAGTGTGCATGGAAACTGCTGTACCACTAAAGCCATAAAAAATATTTGATTTTTTTAAATGAAAACTGCCATATAGTGCTTCAAAATGTACTACATTAAAATGAAATCTGCATGCTAGGCACCATAAGATGGCATATTTTACCTGCAGCATTCCTGGGATGCAGATCCCTGAGCTACTTTCATTTCTGGGGCATGGGGAGGGTAGATACACATTCTGCCCCCCTGTGGCAGTGGTTAGTGCCCAAATGATTCGTTTGTAATGCCTGATTAGAGTTACCTGGTGTACTGGTTTCATACCCAAACCTTTGCAAACACTAGCCTTTAAAAAGCCAATTTTCAAAGAAGGTTCTGTAAAGCTACAGGTAAAATCTAGCACTTCATAGTACCTTCTGTACAGCACCATTTTAACTTTAGCAAGTTTGTAGAAAGTATAGGGTCACTTTAACCACTTAAGGACCGGAAGGATTTGCCCCTTAATGACCAGGCCATTTTTTTGCGATACGGCACTACGTCACTTTAACTGAAAATTGCGCGGTAGTGCGACGCTGTGCCCAAACAATATTTGACATTTTTTCCCCACAAATAAAACAATAAAACAATATTTTTGACTATAATAATTATCAAAACAAATTGTAAAAAAAAAAATTTCTTCATCAGTTTGGGCCGATATGTATTCTTCTACATATCTTTGGTAAAAAAAATTACAATAAGCGTATATTTAATTGTTCACGCAAAAGTTATAACGTCTACAAAATAGGGGCTAGATTTATGGCATTTTTATTATTATTTTTTTTTTTTTACTAGTAATGGCGGTGATCAGCGATTTTTAGTGGGACTCTGACATTGCGGCGGAGAGATCGGACACTTTTGACACTTTTTTTGGGATCATTGACATTTACACAGCGATCACAGCTAAAAAGAGCCACTGATTACTGTATAAATGTCACTGGCAGGGAAGGGGTTAACACTAGGGGGCGATCATGGGTTTAAATGTGCCCTAGGGAGGTGTTTCTAACTGTGGGGGCAGTGTAGTGACTGAGGGAGGAGAAAGACCACTGTTTGTAATCACTAGGAACAGACGATCTGTCTATCCTCCCCTGACAGAACGGGGATCTGTTTGTTTACATTGAAAGATCCCCGTTCTGTCACTCTCAGGAGTGATCGCCGGTGGCCAGAGGACATTGCGGCCGCTGGCCACGTGCATCGGCCCCGGCATTTTTTGGCCAGAACTTATTTCAACAAGCTACTATGCACAGCTTCACCAGATTTTGCACTCTCAAGTTTTAGTAAATAAACCTCATAGAATCAAGTAAAAATGTAAGTGTATGGGCTAAGGTAGCTGTGACAATCAATTGAAAATATTCCCTGTGGCCAATGTAGCCTAGCCCAGAGCCTAACACACCTGTGCATTGAGAATAAACAAGACGTATGATAATAACTATAATAAAGAGGGTACTGGGGATAGACACGTTACACTGAGGAAAGCCTTGGTGTGATTTGGAAGTTTCATTATCTTTAAAGTGTTACTAAACCCAGGACCCTGCATTCACTATATCTGGTCTCCCACAGTACACAGATCATGGAAATGCAATCATTTTAGTAGCTGTAAACTGCTAAACCCCCTTTCTCATCAGCTGTAAATAGCAGTCTTGTGATTTCTTCTATCAGTGTCTGGTAAAGCGAGTAGGAGGAGTTTTCATCCCCCCCCTGATTGTCCTATGAGGCTGTAGGACCCCTGACCCTCTGTCTGGCCAGTGCTGATCACATGCACCCTCCCAAGTAAATAAATCTCTCTAGCAATTAACACCAAACTGAACATTTGCAAAGTACCCCCAAGGCTCTGTTCTATCAGGAGATGGATTGGGAACAATGGAAGAAGGGGAGAATTAGGGAAGACAGGATCAAACAACCTTTTTCCACAATGCATAAGTTAACCCCTTAGATTCCACAGTGAGCATAAAGCCCCGTACACACAGTCGGACTTTTGGCCAACAAACTTCATTTTGAGCAAGTTGGACCAACAATCCGACCGTGTGTACGCTCCATCCATTTGCTTTTTTCTTGTTTTCATCAGATAAAAGTTCTATCTGCAAACGGACAAACTTTTGTCCGATGGACAAAACAACTAATGTTAAAATCAACCAACAATAGCAGAAGTTGACCAAAGGGTGGCGGTAAAGAGCAGAAAAGAGCAGAAAAACCACGTGATGTTGCAAAAAGTTTTGGGAAAGTTTGCAGAAAAGTCCGAGCGTGTGTATGCTATGGGTGTTCCCGACCAACTCCGTTCGGACAAAAAACCACGGAAAAGTCCGATGGAAGTCCGACCGTGTGTATGGGGCTTAACAAGCATGCTTTACTGCATATACAGACTGATTTTACTGTTGTGGATTTAGTAACACTTTTTAAATGTAGTAAAATCACCATGGGGAAAACACTAAGCCCTCGTTCACACCGGGCCGATTTGACATGCGATTTGACTGAAGTGGGACTGAAATGCCGGCTTGAAATTGTGCGCGTTTCGCTGAACTTGCACGATTTCAAACCTGCATTCAGTGTAAACCTAGGCTTACCTGCAGTTCTGCTTCTACTTTTCTTCACACCGGTCCCAGCTGGGCTCTTTGCCTAGAGCGCACCTGTACCAAGAAGCACTATTCATTCCTCTGGATGTGTCCATACCCTTATGGAGTGTAGAGACATCAAGAAAAATGAATGGGGAGACAGAGTTTAAGTGGTTTTAATTAAAGAAAACAAGGGCATTGCCTTCCAATTTTACTTGCTTTTTTATTTTTGTGCTTATTGTTTCCTGTAAAACTGCAAGAGCACTTTAAACTATTCTTTGGATCTTTCAGTTTTTTTTTTATTGCACACCAAAATTTTGAAAATTTAAATCTGAAAATGGTATTCTCTAGTAATGCACCAACTTCTATACCCACAACATTGCTCCTCGTAGAATAACATCTTACATACATAAAATAACTTAAGGTACACTAGCTCACTAGCAATTATCATTTATCAGTACTGACCTCGTGTAAACCGTTAATGTCTCTGCCATTAAGTACAACTGATTAAATAGAGATTGGTGAGAGCTCATGAAGATAAATTGTTAAGCGTCTCACTATTTCCTATACATATGTTTTTCTCCGTTTAAAATGAATGCATGCTGTCGTTTATCAGTGACTGCATAATGTACATAGAAAAAACAGAATCTTCCAGCTATGTCTGTAGCAATTATTTCCATGCTCTTCATTAGCTGGTAAAAGGCTTTCACATTTGCTTAGCCATAGTTTAGAGTTGTCTAAAACCATAGTATTCATATTTATGAAGATACTGTTGCGTGGTAGTTGTATTATTATTTGTCTTGTCATTACTGGCCCTTTTCATAAATTCTAATTTTTAACTCTCTTCTGGAATTCTGAAGTTGGAGAAGTGTAACATGCCGTGTCTGTATTTTAGAATATAAAAATGCAGAATTAAAAAAATAAAATAAAAAAAAAGTTACTCTGGAATACAGTCAGTGATGCTTTGGCTGTCCATAAAGGGTTTTACATACCAATTAAGTGAGACAACAATGGAAATATATTTTCAGTGCTGCAAAGCTGCAATAGTATTTTAAATCAAAATAATTCTTTCTGTATTTATGTATTTTACAGTAAAGTAGAACCAAACCTCTTATTGAAACAGAATTGATTGACATAGGCAGACATTCAACAGTAATACAGCATTCAAGAATAATAAACTTGGCATTGTATTAAGTAAAACATTGGATTATATAACAAGCATAGATTAGAAATCAAGTTGCGCAATAAAATGTTTGGATGAAAAAAAATACCCTGGGATTTTTAAATTTCTTCCAAGATTCGCTGTTGTAAATTTGGGCCTGAATGATCATTTATTGTTTATTCAGTCTTACTCCTGGCCAACATATATAGATCAAACATAAAAATAGTAAATTATATTTATATTCCCTATGTAGGGAATAATTCAAATAGTGCACAAAGCATGTTTATTTTAATAGGAATCACTTGTTTTCTCAGTTAATGACCTTGTGATGACTAATACTAGTGAAAACTATTTGCAGATAGCCCTGTGATTACCAGCTGTGACACTAAAGGACTCCACAGAAAGTGCCATATATACTCGAGTATAAGCAGAGTTTTTCAGCACATTTTTTTTTGTGCTGAAAGTGCCCCCCTCGGCTTATACTCGAGTCACCTTTTTGCGCCTGATCTCCCGGACTTTGGGGACCCGGTACTGGCCGGCCTTAGGTCCCTTGGACCCCAAACTTGGCAAACTTGTAGCCCCACTCTTCCTCTACAAGAGTGCAAACTTTGTTGGCCGGGGAACACCAATTTTTCAAAGCCGGGCACCCCTTCCATAGACTCCCATGTTAAATGGTAATTTCTCTGGTGACTTTGGGGACCCGGTACCGGCCGGTTGTAGCCCCATTTCTTCTCTACAAGTGTGCAAAGTTTGTTGTCTAGGAGACCCATGGCCGGGGAGCACTGATTTTTTAAAGCCGGCACCCCTTCCATAGACTCCCATGTTAAACGTCAGTCTAGTCATGGACACATTGAGGCATGGGCACAGTGAAGCATGGACACAGTGAGGCATGCACACGGACACAGTGAGGCAAAGTGAGGCACAGTGAGGCATGCAGATGGACACCCTAGGCTTATACTTGAGTCAATAAGTTTTCCCAGTTTTTTGTGGTAAAATTGGGTGCCTCGGCTTATATTCGGGTAAGCTTATACTCGAGTATATACGGTATTTGGATAGGGAAATACTGAAAATATATCTGAATGTTTCACAAGCAAGCATTTCTACTAGCTGTGTGAGTCAATACAAAATGTGATGAACACCATACAGGCCAGCTGAGTTAAACTGTCTGCATTACTTTTGAACTGTCAAACTTAGTGCAACTTTACAGAAAATGTGTAATGGTTACCTAACACCAGACCCCCTCCCTATCGCCCCCAGTCCCCACTGTACCTACCTCCCGTGGTCCTGAGCTGTCAAGGCTCCTGCAAGCTGCTTCAGCAATATGGGGATTTGAAATCCTGCTTTCTCTCCTCTCTGTCCGGCACTGCCAGTACGGACCAGATGGATTCTGATTGGTCAGCTAAAGCAATACCAATAAGGATGCCAAGTAGTTTTTTTTATTTTTTTATTAGTGCTACACTTACAAAAATTACACAAGGTTCATTTGTCTTACCTGTTTCTCTGTGTGTTCTGCAAGGAGTTAATTCTTGGCTTGTGGATGGGCCCTATGCATCCATACTTACAATGCTGGACTGATGGTTCTGCATTGTACCTTATGACATCACAGCTGTGACCGCCGGCCAGAACGCTAAACATAAGAGATTTCGGAGGACCAACTTCATAGAAAGAAGAACCTGAGGTAGCAAGGATAAGGTAAATAAATATGCTTTTTAGTGTACCTTAGGCAAAATGATCACGCACTGCAAAGAAGTTTTTTGTTTTTTTTTAAGTTTCCATGGAGTGCAGGTTTAATTATACACAGTGTATATATAATACTTCGCAAAAACTTTGACTTTTGATAGAATTAAAAGCATGGCATCCTAATTAATACATTAAAATCTCTCATTTATTTTATGGCATGTCTGTACTTCTCTGGATGCCCAGGACCACCATGAGTACAGATCAACCATAAGAGTAAATAAGGCAGCGGTGTGCATGCATAATAGAGGTAGAGCTCAGCTAGGATTTTTATAATGCAAAGCCTGTGCACCAGCAGGCAGGGCCACACAGTAAAGACAGTTGGTTGTACCATGGCTTTTCTAGGGTTTCACAGCAATACGTATGCAATCAATATTTTCATCTTTAAATTTCTAAATAATTTGTAAAAAATGTCTTATTATGCAGATTAACAATGGAATATGTTGTGTCCCATTGGTGTAGAATTCAAGTCAAATCCATTTGCATTCTAGGTTACAAAATATGTGCATGAGTGCTTAGGCAAAGTGATGTGTGTGTCTGTGTATGTTTAAAGCTGAACTTTGAAAATGAGACAAAATCTGCCCTTGCAGCTGAGCCCTCCTGCAATGCAAGGGTTGAAAGCTTGTTTATTTTAGGTGTACCAGGATAGGGAGTATTACTTACCTTTTAAAATACACTTTAATTAATTGTGCAAAAAACACAATATAACTCCAATTTTTTGGGAAAAATATAGCAAATGAGGTAACGATGAGTAATAAGATACCAAAACATGCTTTAAAATTGTGAATGCTCTTGGAACAGTGCCAAACTACAGTACTTAAAAACCTCCATAGGCAACATTTTGGAAGCTTTTACAGGTTACCAATTTAGAGTTACACAGGAGGTCTGGTGCTAGAATTATTGTTCTGCCGTTCACGATAATACCTCACATTTGAGGTGTGATCGCCATTTGCATATGCATGCAGGACTGACACGCCTTTTTAATTTACTTTATTGCTATCATAAGGGATGAACAACATCCCTTGTGATAGCATGGGCAGTGACAGGTCCTCTTTATGGAGAAATCTGGGGTCTATAAAACCCCATATTTTTTCTCTGGGCTCCAAAGCATCTCATCAAACTGAAATCAGTTTGATCTGATGATTTCACAAGCCAGTAATGGCTTGATTACATGAGACCGAAACCATAAGTGGCAAAATCCTTGTTGCTTCCGGTTTCTGATGTCATACGGTGGAAGGACCAACATAATTTCCTCTCACTGTATTTCAGTAACAGGATGCCTCCGGTCATAAACCTTACCAGGCTCCTCAATCGGACAGGAGAGCCTGGTAAAAGCCTTCCGCCACTTGTAAAAGTAATTCAAAGGCTGTATAGCCCCTTGGATTACTTTTACTAAAAAGAGAATCGGCTGCTGCAAAAAACAATACAGTATCATGACTGTAGCTGCAGTCACGATCCCTGTATAGCCACCTCATTTAGAAATAGCCCAAGGGACGGGAAGTGGTTAAAATGATCACTGTGGTAAATAAGGCAATCTAATTATTCTCACTGCTTCTTCTAAAAAAACTTTTTGATGTGTACCTGACAAGCACATGAGGAGCAAGTTGTTTTTTTGTGCCTTCCTTTGTTTGTCTCTTAGCTAGGTGTTCTAATGGTATAAAGGCTAATGCCTTGTACACACGGTCAGTTTTTCCGACAGGAAAACCGTGGTTTTTTTCAGCAGGAAAACTGCTCAAACTTGTGTTGCATACACACGGTCACACTAATCTTGTCTGAAATTCTTAACGCCAAGAATGCGGTGACGTACAACACGTACGACGTGCCGAGAAAAATGAAGTTCAATAGGCAGTTCGGCTCTTCTGCTTGATTCTGAGCATGCGTGGTTTTCTTTGTGTCGTAATTGCATACAGACTAGCGTGATTCCTGATAGGAATTTTTCCTGTCACGAAAATTGAGAACCTGCTCTCAATCTTTTCTTGGCAGGAAGTGTGATGGAGCATACACATGGTCGGAATTCCTGACAAAAAACTCACATCACACTTTTCTTGTCGGGAAAAGTGATCATGTGTACGAGGCATAACTCCACCTTTAAGACCATGTTACATGTTACACACATATTGAAAGTCTAACATGGTGCCAAGGAGACCCCCCCCACCTCCAAATAATTAAACTGCAAGTCCAATCTGCCACAATGGCAGACAACCTTGTAGTTCTCAGTGGAACGCAAGTGAAATGGTCACCACACTCGTAAATCCATTGACACTTCCTCCAACTTTCTAACTGAAAATCAGTACATCAGTACACACATGAGTTGGGGATGAAGAGTCTGCGGCAGCCTGGCATTGCAACTGCATTGGACTGATCACTGTTCTTGGTTCCAATGATTTGCAGGCTCCTTTGCAAAAAAAAGTTAGTGTCCATTTTATTTTTATTACAAAAGGTGAACTTGGCCTTTAATTACGTTCCTAAATCATTGACTCTGCTTTTGTTTTTTAGACCAGCAACACTTTAACATGTAGTCTGTTCAACAAATAGAAAACATGTCTAGATAAATAATGTGCATCTCTCATTAAACAGATGTTACTTAATTTTATCAATGGCAGAACATAACAAGCACCAGCGTTTTGTTAGACTGTATTATCTAGTTTTCCTGAAAGTAATCAGTAATACATTTCCCCCCTGGCTTTCAATTCCACAATTGTTTTATTGGATTAGCTGAAAAGTGGAAATAAAATGGATATAGAATCAAAGTACCTCTTATCCAGAATCAATCTGGATTGTATTGCAATTCATATGCTGGGGAGTATTTGTGTATCTGTTGACTGCAGTGAGCCTTTGGCGGTTTTTAGGGTTTGTAGGACTATAGGGACAACAGCACAGAGGACGATTCAGAAAACTATTTTAACATGCATCTTTGTTTTGTAGTGAGATAGAGATATTTGCTTTAGGCCTGTTGTGAACCAAGTCTTCAGTTTTGAAGTAGCGATTATTATTTTTTTTGTTAGCTATGCCATAAATGTACTGATACTGTTTATAAATGCTAATTTTTTTTGTTTACAGTACTGTCTAGATTTACATTTTCCTATGTAATGCAATTCTGTTCCCAGTTTCTAAGCACTGGGAAAAGTACTGATATTAGAAATTATTTTATGCTTCAATAATATAACTAGCTGCTCTGCACCAAATGTTCAGACACAACACATTCCTATTAGGTATAGCTTACAGTCCAATTTTCAGTGCCTGAGGCATGTGCTGTGGGGTATTCCCATTCATCCAATATATGAAGGATGGACATTTAATGCTAGCTAAGATTTTCTGATTCAAAAAATGTCTACCTTTTATTGAATTGGATCATAGAACTATGTCCTAAGAATGTGTTTGATCCCCATGAATTATTTTACTTGTTGTTCATGACCCAGTTAGGAATATTTCCCAATCCATCCCCCTTATCCATTCCATGGGAGTCAGAGCAGCCAGTTATTTCAGGGGAAAATACAATCTTTGCCCATCCTTATCCATAGACACTCAGTGTAAAGAAGATCAAGACTGAGCGCTTGAAGTCGGAAAGTCAACCCTGGTAATATGTTGGTACGAATTTACTTAAATTTTTACTTTAAATAAAATGCCACTAATATGTTTTCAGTACTTAATTTGAATATCGATGAATTATGTTTATATTTTTCCCCAATACGGAATTGGTTATTAAACCGTTTTACCATGTATCAGTTTTATAGAGAGAACACTGGCAATTGTATAGTCTGTCTGAGGATCTATAAAACTCCCTTTAGTTGTTTCCTTTTCAGCTCTGCTGGTTCTTACTGACACCAGTATCTTACATGCCTCATTGGTTCCCTTGGCTTTGTAACTTTTTTTCCCAGATTCCTGCCAGCAGCATAGTGAAGGTTTGCCTAGCCCAGTAAAGGAAGGCCATAGTGCATCCTTTCACAAGTAATCATGAATCTATGATTACAGCACATTGATTCTATGAATGATTCTGGAGAAAGAGTAGACAGATGTAAACAGATAAAAGATACCTACCTGACCCAGACAGCTTAAGCAACCATCGGATTCATTTTGTTGGTTAATAACATACATGACACTTTGTACTTTCATCTCCTAACAGCAGTCAATACACTTGGTATGTTTCGTGTGGAATCCGAGAACAGTCTGTTCATTTGTTGTAGGGGAAATGCCTGTGTTGCCATCAAGGAGAAAAGAATATTGAAAGAGGTTCAGTGAAGCTTGTCGGACGCTAATGCTGTTGTCATTTGAGAAGTAACAGAGCACATACTTATGGAGTGCGAGAAAATTCTCCTAGTCTCGTTGTTTGATTTTGCTTTATTTTGCTCACTCTATTTAGCTGCATGATTCCTGCTTCCTTAATGTACAAGCTAATTTAAGACTGCAGGTGCTCAAAGGAATAATTCATTAAAGGGCAATTATTATGAGTTGCAGTTGAAGTTTTCTCTGTGCAGTTTGATAGCTAGAGAAAAATAGAGAACAAGTAAGGTGCTGTATTTTGTACCTCTTCAAATTGACTGTAACAAATTAGATCCCAATTTAAGAACTATATACATTTTAATGCCCAAATGTTTGACACTAGATGAAAGGTCTTCATGTATCATTTTGCTGCAATAAATGACCTGCAATTATACGTCTGCTCAGGGATAGCTCACAGCTCAGTTTAAAAAAAAGATCACTGGTTTGAATGTCTTCAAAGGTTTCAGCTTCAGCAAATAAGGCACAGCATATTGCAGACTGTTCATTTAGGGCGAATAGTCTGCTTAAAATGATTCACCTACGTACTGTTTAAGATGTCCTGCATGCTAATCTTTACACATCATAGGATTTTGAAGCTCTGAATAGTAGACTCACTGCCATGTTATTCTATTGTTTTAAAATATTCTACTTAAAAGCATTAAAGTTATCAGATGAATAAAAAATTTCCCAAACCTGCCATTCTGCATAACAACAAATTTAAATTCTCATGCGCTGTAATTTTGTAACAATTTTGTAGATTGGCAGTTCCAACTATTCAGACTTCACAGTCTGCACGTTTGTTCCATTTTGACAACTCACTAAGTAGTGAATCAAGGGTTCAATATTCATATAGCCTTTCAATATATATTTTATGGCTTCCTCACTCATTGGTCTGGTTTTTCAAGGATCCCAACCTTGTGTTACCTTTGTCAATTGGGCCTCATGCTTTTAATGGTGTTTGTGCATTGTCTAAGGCCCTGTGCACACTGGTGTATTACAGCATACCTATGTGAGGATCATATTTGCATGCATAGGGATGCACAGGTGTTCTTTGCATCCCTGTGCAGACAGTCCTATTCATATCAATTTTACAGTCTGCATTCGGGGGCCATGCACCCACATAGCTGTTGTGAGCCACTGACTGTGTCTTTGAAATTGCTGTGTCCCAATTGACATGAATGGAAGTGCCTGCATGGGGATGCACTGAACACCTGTTCATCCCTGTAGGGCAAACACTACCCTTGCTCGACTGTACGCTGTAGTAGGGCCTTGTGATTGAAGCCTAAGTGACACTCACAGCTCCAAAATGTGTAACATAAGGATACTGAAATGTATCGATACATGCATGTTAATAGGTTCAGTTTATTGTTATTTTATCAGTGTGTGTAAAGAATATAGATACTTAAGGATTAGATCGCAGACTACAGTGACTCTACTGCTGCTAAAGCTCAGGTAAATTTTATTAGCATTGGAAACAATATTGTAACTTAAATAGCCATACATGGAAGAAATTTGGCAAGTTCAGCAGGAATCGGCTGAATTTCGATCCATGTATGGGCTAGCTGATTTTTTCAATCAACTTGTTTACAACAAGCCTGTTGGGTTTTTCCTGAACGATCTGCGCTGCCAGCTATATCCGGCAACACTGATTATTTTATTCTGCTGATGGGGAAAGGCTCAATACAGTAGCTCAGTGGGAGTGATTCCCCCATCCACATCGAATGCGTGGTAGGGGAAATCAGTTCATGCTAGTTGAACGGAAAAAAAAATGGATCATGTATGACCTGCCTTAGAGTAGCATTACAATATAGACATTTCTGATCAGCCCAACATTTTACATGACCTGTCCTAGAGAACGATAGAGCCGTCAATAACATCTGATAAAAAGAGGTTTGACTCTTTTTAAGTTAAAAGTAAGCCAGTATTTAAGTAGTGACTTAATCATATTTTAAAGATACACTTAGGCAAGGTTATACACAGTTCATGTCAGATTTGAACTGTGTATGGGCAGGCTGAATGTACCAAGCTGATCGTTCGATCTACTTTGGCACAACCAGCTAGCCGGGTTTTACCTGCAATTATAGCTAACAGCTGCTGTAACCGCTAGCAATAATCACTGTCTTCTCCCAAGGGATCCAGCTTCCACCGCCCCACCCCCCCCCTCCGGGAGAAGACAGTGGCCTGGCAGGAGGGATTCCCACATCAACACTGTCTGTGTTGATGGGGGGTATTGAGCAAATTTATTTTCTGCAACCCGTGGTTGCAGGAAAGAAGTTCGCTCTGCGTATGGCCAAACTTAAACACAATTAACATTGAAACACTGTAGATACCTTCTACCTTCTTTTCAGTTTTTGTGTACACCAGGCACCATGCTGTGAGAAAATCCTGTGGTTAGTGTTGTGAGACATCTGTTCCAGTGCCTGCAATTTTACAAGCCAGGGAGTGTTACAGGTGGTGGTATATATTTTAATATGTACACCCAGAGACCACCTTACTTCTATGCATTGCACGGATTACTCAGATTCGTCATATGCCTGTTCTATAGTGCCCTTGAGGCATTAAATGCAAAAAATTGTAAATCCAAGGTAGATGTTACACGGAATGACTACAGCCAGAGGACACCATTAAATCTAGCCAAAGTTGAACATTAGAAAATATTATACAACATCACCTTTATTGAAATTATCCTTAACTAAATTCCCTCACCTCCCCCCAAGTGCAGCTCACCTCCAGTAAGACTTGCCGTCGTCCCCAATCCAGTGATCTTTTCTTTGAAAAGCTCCTGGCTGACTTCTCTTCAGACCGGAGTTCTACATTTGGGGGTGGAGGAATTAACCAACAATCATTAAAGGGTTTGTAAATAAATTGAAATTAAAATAAAATAAATAACAAACATGTTATACTTACCTCCACTGTGCAGCTCATTTTGCACAGAGTGGCCCCAATCCACGTCTTCTGTGGTCCCTCGGTGGCTGTCTCAGCTCCTCCCCGCAATCACTCACCACCTATATGCGAGCGAGCGAGCATGGTGGTGAGTGATTGCGGGCGCGCTCCAGTGATACAGCCGGCGGCTATTGCCGCTCACTGTATCACTCGGCCCACCCCCGGCGCGCTGCGTCATTGGATGTGATTGACCGCAGCACCAGCCAGTGGCTGCGCTGCTTTCACTCTATCCACTGTAGCCAATCAACGGCCAGGCTGAACGGCAAGGAGGATGACGGGGCGAGCGCGGGACTTTCAAGGGCTCAGGTAAGTAAAACAGGGGCTCAGGGGGGGGGCGGTATTGTCGGATATTTTTTCACCTTAATGCATAGGATGCATTAAGGTGAAAACATTTTTTCCTTTACAACCCCTTTAAGGTGAAGTTGTGCTTTAACATCACTCTGGTCACAAAATTTTGCAGCTCACCCACTCCCCCTTTTAAGGCTTGGAACATTTATTTCATTTTTACCTTCTAGTGGGCACAAAATCCTTTTCTGTTGTGACATCCCCATGGGGTTTTTTACTTTGCAGGACCCGGGAAGAGGAATCTGTGAGTGTGCCCTGAATCACTTTAATCAAACACCTGGTGCGCTGCTCTGCCAGTTTGCAGCATTGTCTGCACTTCTATCCGGGCATAGTGGAAAATGCCATGCGGTGGACCCAGGCCAGGTTCACATTGATTGCATTAAGAAGAAGGGATATCAGCAGTGATAATGCTGACAACCATCCTCCTCCCTGTGCATAGTTTTGAGCTGGTCATGACAACACTGAATGGTCATGTAGACCACCCTGCAAGATGAGAATCACCAGGTATTTATAAATGGAGGCCTGCATCAAAATAACGACCCCTTTCACACTGGAGCCACCTGTATACAGCGCTCCCAAACCGGCCCCAAAGATGCTGCTTGCAGGACTTTTTCTAACGTCCCGCAAGCGCACCATTCCAGTGTGAAAGCACTCAGGCTTTCACAGTCGGGTGGCATGGGAGGCAGTTTTCAGGCACTTTACAGGCGCTATTTCTAGTGCTAAAAACTGCCTCAGTGTGAAAGGGGTCTATCCGTACACTCTGATCTGGAATGGGTTGGTAAAGAAACCTATAAAAAGATGCGTAGGCTGCTATTGCTGAACTCTTATTAAAGTGATTCTAAAGCTAAAACATTTTTATACTTTTTTTTTACCTTAATGCAATGTTTTAGGACTTGCTGTGCCCCCCTCCCATGTCTAAACGCTTACCTTACTCCTGGATCAATCCAGCAGTATACCTGGCTGCGGTCTTCTCTTTCCTCTTCCCACAGGGACTGACAGGCAGCAGTGTGAGCATCCCACTGCTGTCAGTTAAATTCAGTGAATGGGGGGGCAGCCACACTGATTGTGTCAATAGGCGCACACAGCCCAGCTCTGGATTGAGCCCACTCATCTGCCCCCATAGCAAGTGGCTTGCTATGATGGCAGACACAGAAGAGGAGGAGCCCAGAGGGTAGACAAAGGCACCCAGAAGTGGTTCAGGGCTGTACTGTGCAAAGCAAAGCAAAAGTGGATTTACAAATAACATGTTTTTTAATTTAGGGAAAAAAAGTCTTTAGAACCACTTTAATTTCTATTTGCCTGGCTGTCAAACTGATTAAAAGTCTTCTAAATTACCGAGCCTGAACAAGTGTGAAAATTGGGAGTGCTGATTTCATTCCACTTTTACTAGCTTTATACTTGTTTAACATCAGTGAAAGAAGAAAGCATTGAAGTGAAAAAAAAAATAGGACTGATCAGTATTTTAGGATTTAAGTCTGAAATTATGTTGATTTGAAGGACATTCAGATTTAATAAATGTTACACAACTTTTTACATATTCTCTATAAATACTGAATTGTTTTAATGTATTAACATGACAGTTTCTGGAAGCAAGTGGTCGTAGGGTTCTATTTATAGGCTCACAGCAGATTGATTTGTAAGTGTGCAGATATATTGTTTGCTTCACAACAGGAATTTATCTATAATTTCTGTTCTCCTAAATTATAAAACAGTGAGTTGCTGTCATCCATGAACAGAAAACTGAATAGAGCTAAACGTGAAATTGGCTGACATGGTACACCAGCCAAGCACATCTGATGTCTGTATTATGTTAGCATTTATGTGAAACCCTAGGAAAAGAAAATAAAGAAACAATACTATTGTTAGTTAGAATTAATATTGTATTTTACACAAAACTATTTCAAGCCGACCTGTCATTAGAATTGACACTGCATTACCAAATCATGATCATAATAATAAAAAAAGCATACCTGTGCTAGCATGCATAAAATAATTGCTTTTACAAATCTCCTAGCCTAGATAGTCTAGTTCAGGTGGTCTCATGCTACCAACCATTACAGACCAGCATCTGGTAGACTTCGGATGGAATAAAGAGATTCTAAAAAAGTAAATATGGCTGCCCCATCTTCATATAGAGTTGCAAGCTATGCACAAAAAAAAGTTAATACATTAAAACACACTAACTGTTTTATTTACAATAATTGTATCATGTATAAATCTGAACACATTATTCAACACATATAAGCTATATACAGTACATTAAGGGCCATTTTACACCAAAATGCATCGCAGGACAGGCGCGTTCTGTGTGCGTTTCCAGTACTACAGGTGAATGGGCTGCCCATGTGAGTGTGTGCCAGTCAATTTTTAAAGGCACCACAAATGCATCTCTCAAATGCAGCACCTCGTGGGCACCAACATGCATTGTCAAGTGCGTTCTGAAAAAGTATTGCTTGCACCACTTTTTCCACATTCAAGTGTGTTTTGCTACCCATTCAAATGAATGAGCTTCAAAACTGGACTGCACAGGAATGAATGCATTCTGGTGAGAACCAGGCCTCAAACGCTAGCAATTCCTCTTTAACACTTGTTTATAAAATGAGAACACTTACATCAGTGTATATTCAATGTAGTCGGAATAAGCAGCAAGAAACAAAACCACATCATCTCTTTAAATACATGGCTGCCTGTTTAATAGTTCAAAGGTTTCTCACTTTTGAGAATTATCTTAGTTTCCTACATTTTGTCGCTTTAAATTCAGGAGCAGGATTGATTAGTTTGTCTGTAGCTATGGAAGACTCCACTCAGTCATTCCTCTGTACTAGAGAAAACTCATTGGCCAGAGCTAGATATTTTATAAGCTGCAAACGTCTGTTGGAAAAACAAAAAACAAAGATCTTGATCAGGGCTTGATCTAGTTTAGTGAGTGTCAGTGTAAGTGTCAATGTCAGTTAGTGGCAGTTTTAGGGACAGTGTGTTTTAAGTAAAAAAAAAAAAAGGGGTTTTTATATTTAGTGTCAATGGGAGTGTTCGTCTCAGTGTGTTTTAGGTAGGACAAAAACAAAAAGGTGTACTATTGTTTCTTGGCTCTACTATGGGTACAAAAAACAAATATTATTAATATATGTGTGGTATCTCTGCGATAGTCAGGAGTAGGAGAATTTTTGCAGCTTTTTGATAGTGGGTCACAGTAATGGCATACCAAAATGAATTTAAATTTAAACAATATTTGTCCTGAAAAAAACAAGGTATAATTCATCTGTATGCACAAAGTAGTTGTGATCATATGTACAGTTATACTAACACATGTCAAAGTTGCAAATTTAGGCCTGGGCGTTACAGTGGTTGTAAATCTCATACATGAAATATGAACAAAACCGATCCCTCTTTAGTGTGTACTTGTCTCAATTAAGAGCAATAAGTGTAATTTCTGTCTGCTGCTCCGTTCCTCTGCTATCCGCATGGGTCACTTCTGACAAGTTTTCCTGAGAGAAAAAAGGTGACAAGGGAGGGACCGCCAGAAGATTGACACCCTCAGCTCTGTTCCTGTGTGCTTTATGAATGGGGGTCCCTTCCCTTACCTTCAATTATCCCTCAAAGCTCTATTCACAGTGTCTTATTTTAGCTCACTGCCCCCTATTTTCTGACAGTTGAGACACATCTGGCCTTTTAAATAGATGTACAGAAGAGAAGCCGGCAGATAAACAGGTACAACATATGTAGGAGGGTTTGTTTAATCTCTGTGTAATACTTGAGGCTAATCACTTTGCTGGGTATATGTAAGGGTTTACAATCCCTTTAAAAGAGAAGTATGGGCAAATATTTTTTTGGGGTCATACTTCTCTTGTGGGTCACAAGAGTGTACCTATTTGTGCTGTTGTGGGTCACAGGAGTGCACCCACTTGGTCACAGAACCACTCCAGACTCTAGAGGGATCCTGACAATAATGTCAGGATCCACCCATCTGCCTTACAAGCATCTAGCTCAGCCTCTCAGTGTGCCACTCGTGCCCCTCCCTAGCCTGGCGCACCAGTGAGCACTGGAGTGGCAGAGCTGACAGTCACCACTCTGTGCTCAGAGCAGACCTGAGAACTGAGTGATCAGTGGTTACTTGATCGCTCAGTTCTCTGGCTTAGAGCCAATGCTTAAGCCACGCTTAGAGTGACGCTGCAGCGGGTAGGTAAAGTATGTATGTTTATTTTTTTCTGCCACTTCTGCACTTCTCCTTTAAAGTTTATTGATACTGGTCTCGAAGGGGTTAGAAAATAATTATATACATTTCAAAGGCAATCCAAAGCATTTTCAAAGGAATCCTGTACTGGGAAGATGTAGAGTTGGCCATCACTGACCTATTTTGATAGTGCTAGTTGCCAGGTAGTTATGAGCATCCAGCGTAGAGTGTAGAAGGGTTTGAACCGGCTTTTTTGTTGCCTGTTTTTTAATTTGGGATATTTTTGCTTCACTTCATATATCTTTAACCACACAAATGGCAATTGAAACCTCATGGAGAAGGGTCAAAACTGCTTTCAGCTTCCTATTATAGTATCTGTCACTGTGGAGAAGATTCCCCGACCCCCCCCCCCCACTTGTTATCCTAGGGACACCCTGTAATTCAATGTATGATAGCTTGTCACTGAAAGAGGAAACTGAGGGAAACCCCCGTGACTAATTGCAATAAAAAGCAGACAGTTCTTCCATCACCTCCTCACAGCTAAGACAAAGAAGTTCGTGTGACAAGTGTGTACGTATGGTTTCTCTTACACCTTTTTTATTGTTCACAAACCATGCTTGTTGCCCCTGGTTTGTTCTGGCTCCTCAATGCTACGTTATTCATCAATTCCTTCTTATCATGGCATTTTGTTGTGTTTAAAAAAAAATAATTGTCAAGGCTTTGGTAACCTTGTGGATGCAAATATATATAAACCGCTGCAAAGATGTATTAGAATTGCAGTTGATAGTAACTTGTCGTGTTATTACACAATGTTTAACCTGTGATTCAGAACAGTGGCTATGTGATTAGTTACGAGAATAACACCTCAAATTTATACAACACCCACTTTATTTTGAACTTTGTCACAATGTGTGGGCTCAATTTCCGAACACCCATGGTGCCTCAACTATTTTTCTGATAAGGAAGAATGGTAGTTGTCCAACTGATAAAGGCCAAGATTGATACAGATGGTTTCCACAAAGGCCAACAAGAAGAACTTGGCAGTGATAAATTGGCCAAGGAAAGATGGAGCATTTATGTGCTTGCTACCAGCGGGTGTCCTCCTTTTGGAATTCCAGGCTAGATTCTCATGTCACTGCCTAAAAAAGCATTGCAGCACATGAGCTTATCATAAATAAAACAAAACAAATTGAGTGTTATTTAGAGAAACCACAGGCTGCTTGTAGGTTCATTGACATTGATGGTTCATCTGACAGACATTGCCTAGTGAACTTTCTTTACAAAAGAGAACTGTATACTCAGGTAGTCCTTGGCATGCAAGTGGAAGACATGAGAAGTAGGAAAGGATATGCTTTTACAGTGATGACTTAAGGAGGCAATTTATATTTCAGAAGGCAAATTATACAGAATGCCCCAATTGATTTTAAATATATTTATTTAAAACTATGTATGTATGAAAATGTGTCTTTATATGTTTTGGTTCCCCTCCAAATGCTTGTGCAGATCTTTTGCCTTTGGTTGTCTTAGTTGTTATTCCCTTTGTTTTCAGTGGAAAAATATCAGCTGTGGCAGCAGAATTATATGCTATAATATGATCAGAACACTGCGGGAACTTGGTGCTTCTGTGTATCTGACTCTGTACTTTAATGATGGTCAAACTACTTGATATAGGGACCTCAAATGCAGCCCCAAACATTGTTAAAGGCGCACTCCTTTTATTCATGAGCCATGGCAAGTTACATGAGACTGCTAGAGATCACTACTATTACAGCCCCTTTGCAAACCACTGCTTCCACATTTGTGCTCCCAATAGCCTCTTAAAAACTACTGAAAGAATATTTCTCTTAGCATGAATCATTTATGGAGAACAGTGAGAGAAAAAGAACATAAAATGGATATCACAGAAAAACAGTGCAAAATAAGTAAAACAATCCACTATTGAAACCCAGCGTAAAGAATATTTTACCTCACTGGCCCAAGCAAGCAACTGGGTGAGGTGTTGGGCATCGGGGCTGTGCGTACAGGTCAGCATTATTAAGCCTAGCGGTTGCCTATATAACTATGCATCAAGTACAATGTTAGTTCTTTTTAGTAACAACAATAACCAATATTCAAGGATAAAATACGAAGGATGCCATTGCTAAATTTAAATCTGCCTGTAACCCTATTGGAGACATTTACCTAATTGGTCTCAGAATGCCATTGTCACCTGGACTTAATCATACATAAATCCAATATTTTGCAGTTTCCTCTGGAACAGGATGTGAAAGGAAATCTTCCAATGGGGACATTTGTCCAGATGGCAACTAACTGTCTAAGATGTGATTGCCCTCCCAGTTCTTTTAGTATTGTGGGCACCGAAAGAGAATAGAACTCCACCAATAGCACACAGAAAGCAGAAAAAAAATTGGTTTAAATAAATATAATATTATTAATATAGATTATATAATAATATAATAAAATCAAGTATTTTCAGAAAAATTGGTGATACAGAACAAGTTTTTGGATCAAGGGTTCCAATTTTTCTTCATTTGGCTGCATACTTGTGCACTGAATTGATTTTGGTCGTCTTGATTTAAACCAAAAAAAATTGGAATGTAAAAAATTGGAATGTAGACCATTTTCTACATCACAAAATATAAATTTTGCAGTTGCCTAATAGTGGTAAACATCTCTTTGCAGCTCTATGGTTTTTGTTTAAAAACAAGCAGGGCTTGTGAGCTTCTGCTAAACATTTGCTTAAAAGATTGGCATTTTTATCCTCACATAGATATTGCTGGCTGTATGGCTAAGCAGGGAATAACCTTAGACTTGGCTTGAGTTTAAATTAGTATGCAGTGAAGAGTTGGCCATCTGTCTAAGAATCAAGACTTTTCACCATCTCTTTTGCTACCACAACAATAAAAATGTAGATTAGTTTGTGCAGTTTGAAAATAAATTTATGATGTTATAACTTTGTCTAAGACTACAATTTTTACATAAGGCATTCATATGGCAAATTGTACTTGGCAAAGCATTAGTGTAGTCATCATTAACTATCATCCAACCGTAGATAATCTTTTTTTGTGCATTGCTAAAGTATATTTGTTTAACTGCAGTTTCGATTAAATAACGCACTAAAATGAATCTTGCCTTGTAAAGTTAAATTTAATGCTATAGAACACAGAATGTTAAAGCCACAGAAATCACGTAGCTGTTTTGGATTGAAATCTTTGTGTCCTCTCCTGTAATTTGTACAATAATAATCCAACAAATGACATCATTTGACATTTACGTTGCTATTACAAATGCAGCAATCATTTTGTTGTAAAACTTTATGTTGCTGAATTAAATCATACAACCCAGAATACAGCAGACTTTTTTTTTTTTGATTAGACAATGTGCAGGATTTTTGTGGGTGTGCAAACTATGCATACTGCTATACAGTTTATAAAGATATGTGCCAAATGCTTGGCTGTTTTAAATTGTATGTAAAGCCTGATCCCTGTCAGTTTTTTTGGTAATTAAATACATCTAACATATGTACCTGAATGTCTCAATATTTGCATTTGTTATTCCCTGATTGTGACAAATCACACATAGAGAAGCAGGGGCACTAATGTAAGACAATGTCAGTAGTTACTTGTTGACACAAAGAGTGAGTAGTGTGATCTCATCAGTGTGCTGCTGCTCAGTTATTGTCCAGTCAGCAGCTATAACCAAATTGTATTTAACTGCTGTAGATAAAAGAGGTCAGGAAGCTAGCTGTGCTTTCTAGCAGGGTGCTTGGATCACAAGAGCAACTGAACAGAATTAGAAATTAGAATGGGTTAATAGGCAGATAAGACAATTCATATTTGTGTATTTCAGCTATTTGCTTACCGTTCTGCATTTACAAGGATATTTATGTAAAATTGTGTTTTTTTGCTAGAGTGAAAGGGGGAAAAGATCAAATAACCTCTCAATCGAATATGATGGCAACTTATGATTTGCACTTTATCTTTCCTTAATTCATAAAGACTTGACAAGTCTCTTGGACACTGTTGATGCAGAAGAGGTTGTGCTTGTCCGGGTGGAACTTTAAGGAAGAGGATCTCCTTAAAATGTGTAGTTGTTTTGTATATTTTTTATTTTATGGTCAGTGTGGTATTACTATATCAACCAACTTTTGATTAGCTAAACAGTAGGGTAAGTGTATGTATAGCCAAAACTTTTTTTTTGTTTCAGAGCAGGGAAAGATTAAAACCTTATTAGTTTGTTTTTGTTGTTTGTGTACCATAGAGGAAATTTATCTTCACTTCCTGTCCCAGAGGCTCAAGATGAAGTTAAAGGACATTTCCTAAAGTGTGGTGATTTCCCCTCTAAGGCCTGGTTCACCCCTATGCAATTTTTAATGTGTTTTCAGAAATATGCTTCAATCCATTTAGCATGATTTCCTATGGGTCACGCTCACATCTCTGCAGCTTCCACCGGTGTGTTTTCTGGAAAGCGTCTGGGACTTTTTTTTTCCTGCAGCAGGTTGCGTTTTTTGTTTCATAGATTTCAATGAAAATACATAAAAAATGTAGTGCTCCACAAGCTATGACTAAGCACAGTTTGTTAGTGTGAAACGCGTCAGCTCTTCTGTCCGTTCTGTTCTGCTGTGGCATGTATTTTTGATGTCCATTTTTGAATAAAAGGCAAACACTTTTTGGAGTGCGGCTGTCCAGAATTTCTTTCCATTTTTGCATAATTAAAAAAAAAAGAATAGGGTTCCTTTTCATGACCGGGAATAGCCATACATGGATCAAAATTCATCTGGTTCCTGGCCAACTAAGACCTGTCTTTCACTAATGCGATCTCAGATGTGACTTGAGTTGAACAAAAGCACTTGACAATGGAAAGCACAATGTTTTCAATAATGCCCATTCAGGTCAATGCAGCACATCACGTCATTATTTTAGAAATGGGTCCTCTACCATTTTGGTGCAATTCCAGTGCAAATTTGGCCTCATAGACTTAGTGTAAAAGTACCAAAAATGCATCTACATGCGATTTTATGCATTTTTTATGCAATTCCAGTGCTTTTTTAACCCCACCTACTCTCCTCCTCCCAGACACATACCTCTTCAAACATATCGAATGGGGATAAGCATATGTGCTCACCGTTTTATTGAAGTGTGTATAATTGAAGAGTTTTTCCTCATGTGCACGGAGTTCATTATACATGACCCAGAACTGACCTCTCTTAACCACAGCACAACACAGACAAACACACAACACATGAAGTAAAAAAGATGATGATGCCTTTAATTTGGCACAGCTAATATGCTAATCATTGCCAGAACCTAAAATGCAAAGGCATGAAAATCGCATCAAAGATGCAACCAAGTCATACTACATAATCACACTGAAAATTGGATCCCATTGCAGCCACAGTAGTGTGAATGATGCATTTTAGCATTGATGGATACTGTGACAGCAGGAAGGTAAAGTCACCTGGTTGCATCCAGGGGGGTAGATATATTTCGCCCAGATTCAGGCTTTACGCCGACTTATACAACTAGGTGGAGAGTTGTATAAGGCTAGTGGGCTCATGGATGACTCATACCTCTAGGGAGAGTGTGGGGCGTCGTACAGACAGGGAGTTGATGAGACCAGCTGAAGCTTGTCAGCTCATTTAGGCCTCTATAAGAACTCCCAGCTTCATTAGATGTTAGCTCATGCCTGGAACCAGACCTGTGTGGACTGTCTAGGGAGAGTGAACCCCTGTGCGGTGAGACAAAGCCTGTGTGGCTATTTGCTTGGACATTTAAAACCAGGGACTTAGGGACTAGGACAGCACTAGGCTGATCCCAGTTGTTAGTTAGGAAACCTGTATGTTTAGTCAGAGGTCAAGTTGACCAGGATTTATTTTGTTTATGTTTCTTTTGCTTTGCTGTGTTTTGTCACTGTAAATAGAAAATAAACCGCACCTTTTTGATTTTGAAAACCACAACCACCGTTTGCTGGGCCTGTTTTTGTGTGGGGAGCCCATCTCGGGGGTCACACACACCCGCTGCCGAGCTAACCCCCTCACAGTTGGTGGAGAACCAGTGGCAGTTTTTTTTTAAGCCACCATGGAGGAAATACTGAAGCAGCTGGCTCTAGCAAATGCCAATCAACAGCAGACAAATGCAGGTTTGCAAAAGAGCCTTGCAGCTCAACAACAGAACTTCGCAGCCCAGCAGCAAGCTCATCAACAGAGCCTTGCAGCCCAGCAGCAAGCTCATCAACAGAGCCTTGCAGCCCAGCAGCAGACAAACGCAACTTTGCAACAGAGTCTGGAGGCTCAGCAACAAGCCCAGCAGCAATCTGAGGCCCGCTTCATAGACCTGTTACAGAAGCAAGAGCAGAGACTACAACAACAGATGGAAGCAGCAATGCAGCAACGTCCGCAGACCAGTGAGGAAAGCCGTCCCACTAACACCGCGTCCTTTGGGGTGAGTCGTTTATTGACAAAAATGACTGGAGAGGATGATCCAGAGGTATTTTTGACCACATTTGAAAGGACCGCTGAAAGAGAAAAGTGGCCTGAGGAGCAGTGGGCTGGACTGGTGGCTCCTCTGTTAACTGGTGAATCGCAGAAAGCTTACTATGACCTAGAGCCTAACCAAGCAAAAGACTATGCGATGCTAAAAGCTGAAATATTGGCAAGGCTGGGTGTCACCCAGGCTGTCCGGGCTCAGTGTGTGCATAACTGGACTTTCCAGCTTGGAAAACCCCCCAGGTCTCAAATGTATGATCTCATTCACCTGAGCAGAAAGTGGCTACAGCCAGAGACTTTGTCCGCACCAAAGATTGTGGAACGTGTTGTAATGGATCGGTTTTTGAGAGCTCTTCCTACTGCCATCCAAAAGTGGGTAAGCCATGGAGACCCAGAGACGGCCGATGGTCTTGTGGATCGTGTGGAGAAATACTTGGCTACAGAGAACCTGACGGCCTCTTCCAGAGACACTCGGACTTTCCACCCTAAGACCAGACCATCCCCAGGGGCGGATAAGAGGATTCCAAGGGGTGAGAGTGGAGAGAGTGAGAGGGTGGGAGCTCTACCCCAAGTTTGGCGAGAACAGCCTGGGAAATCAGCGGCTCAAGAGGCCGCAAGAAGGATCGTTTGCTACCGCTGCCGGCAAGCGGGACATATTGCAGCCAATTGCCCGGTTGTGGAGGAACCCATGCAGTGTGACTTTCTGACGGGCAGACGTCAGTCGCTGTGTGCGACAGTCGCATGCACTGCCATTCGAGGAACTGAGAAACATTTATGCAAAATGTGTGTTAATGGTAGAAATGTTGTGGTATTGCTGGATTCAGGTAGCCTTGTGACCCTGATAAAGGCTGAGTTAGTTAAAACAGAGGTCTCTGGGAATAGCAAGGTAGCTGTTATTTGTGTGCATGGGGACACCCGAGAGTATCCAGTGACTACAGTGTGTTTCGAGACCCCCAAAGGTACCCTCTCTCATCCAGTGGGCTTAGTATCTCAGTTACCGCATGACACCATTGTGGGAAGGGATTTTCCGAAGTTCTGGGAACTGTGGGATGATCCTGAGCCCCCCACTGGTGCCCCTATGTACCAGGAATGTGATAGCCAGAACTCCCCTGAGAGTGGTGAGGACTCTCCAGAATTTCCCTTATCAGTATTGGCAGGGGAGACTCAAGAAACTGGAGAGGAGCCCACCTCCTCAGACGAAAACCTACCGTCTGTGGAGTTTTCTGATCTTGAGGTTCACAGGGAAAACTTTGCCACAGAACAGTTGAAAGACCCCGCCCTAATAAAGGCACGGGAAAACGTAGTGAAAATAGATGGCGAGTTAGTGAACCCAGATAATACCTGCACTTACCCATACTTCAGCGTAGAGAAGGACCTACTGTATCGGGTGGCAAAAAGGGCAGAAGAAACCGTTGAGCAGCTTGTGGTGCCCAAACCTTACAGGAAGTTGGTGTTGGAGTTGGCCCATGGGCACATTCTTGGAGGTCATCTGGGGACAGAGAAAACCCGAGAGAGGGTATTACAGAGATTCTATTGGCCGGGGGTGATGAAGGACATAGAAAATTATTGTTCCTCCTGCCCTGTGTGTCAGAGGTCGGCCCCGATGCCACATTTCCGTAGCCCGCTGGTCCCTCTACCCATCATTGAGGTCCCGTTTGAGAGGATCGCCATGGATTTGGTAGGTCCTATAATCAAGTCCGCTAGGGGGCACCAGTACATATTAGTTATAATGGACTATGCCACCCGTTATCCAGAAGCGATCCCTCTCCGAAATACCTCGGCCAAAACCATAGCCAAAGAGCTATCTCTTGTGTTTAGCCGGGTGGGTATTTGTAAAGAACTGCTTACGGACCAAGGTACACCCTTTATGTCCCGGGTTATGAAGGAGCTGTGTAAATTGTTCAAAGTGACGCAATTACGTACATCTGTGTATCACCCCCAAACCGATGGGCTGGTTGAAAGGTTCAACAAAACCCTAAAACAAATGTTGAAGAAAGTGGTGGATAGAGATGGAAAGGATTGGGACTGTCTACTTCCTTATCTGATGTTTGCTATTAGGGAGGTGCCCCAATCCTCTACGGGATTCTCCCCCTTTGAGTTACTGTATGGGAGACACCCAAGAGGGCTGTTGGATATTGCCAAGGAAACTTGGGAAAGTGAGAGTTCTCCCCACAGGAGTGTGATTGAGCATGTCGCCCTGATGCAAGACCGAATTGCACAGGTAATGCCCATCGTGAAGGAACATTTGGCCCAAGCGCAGTTAGCACAGCAGAGAGTGTACAACCGTGGAGCCAAGACCCGTACCTTTTCCCCGGGGGATAGGATACTGGTACTTGTCCCTACGGTTGAAAGTAAATTCCTTGCCAAATGGCAAGGCCCCTACGAGATAATGGAAAAAGTGAGCGAAGTGAATTACAAGGTCAGACAACCAGGAAGGCGAAAGCCCGAACAGATCTATCACGTTAATCTGTTGAAAGCCTGGAGGGATAGAGAGTCCCTAGTCGCAGACACTTGGTCACCAGCTCAAACTGGTTGCGTGATTCCGGAGGTTGGAATAGCAGCCACCTTGTCACAACCCCAACAACAGGAGGTTAAGGAGTTTGTGCTTCGCAACAAGGAGGTATTCTCTGAGCTGCCGGGACAAACATCTGGGGTAGAGCATGACATCATTACCCCGCCCGGTGAAAGGGTGAAGTTAAAACCCTATCGGATCCCAGAGGCCCGACGGGAGGCAATACGGGAGGAAGTACAGAAAATGCTGAACTTAGGGGTGATAGAGGAGTCCCAAAGTGATTGGTCTAGTCCCATTGTGTTGGTGCCTAAACCGGATGGGAGCTGGCGATTTTGTAACAATTTTCGACAGTTGAACAAAGTTACAAAATTTGACACCTACCCCATGCCACGTATAGATGAGTTGATCGACCGGCTGGGAACAGCCCGATACATGACGACTCTTGACCTCACAAAAGGGTATTGGCAAATCCCCCTGGCCAAGTCGGCCAAAGAGAAAACCGCATTTGTAACCCCAGACGGGGCGTTCCAATATAAAAGAATGCCGTTCGGGTTACAGAATGCGCCGGCCACATTCCAGCAGAAAATGGACCAGATGTTGAGGCCCCATCGGAAGTATGCTGCGGCTTACCTGGATGACATAATTGTCCATAGCACAGATTGGGCCTCACATCTGCCAAAAGTGCAAGCAGTCCTGGACTCTGTTCGGGAAGCGGGGTTTACGGCTAACCCCAAGAAGTGTACCATTGGGCAGGAGGAGGCCAAATATCTTGGGTACACCATTGGGAGGGGAGTAATAAAACCCCAACTCAACAAAGTCGAGGCCATCCAGAGTTGGCCACGTCCCAACAGCAAGAAGCAGGTACGAGCCTTTCTGGGAATCGCTGGGTATTATCGGCGATTCATTCCCCACTTTGCTTCTAAGGCTGTGCCCCTAACCAACCTGACGAAGGGGAAAGGGTCGGTCATGATTAAATGGACCCCCGAGGCTGAGGCAGCATTCCAATTCTTGAAACAAGCCTTATGTAGCCAGCCAGTGTTGTACTCACCCGACTTCTCTAAAGACTTTGTCGTACAAAGTGATGCGTCAGATGTGGGGTTAGGAGCAGTATTGTCCCAGGTCTGGAACGGGGAAGAGCACCCAGTCATTTACCTCAGCAGGAAGTTGAAGTCCCATGAGGTAAATTACGCCACCGTTGAAAAGGAGTGTTTAGCGGTGAAGTGGGCTCTAGATTCCCTTCGGTACTACCTGCTAGGTAGGCACTTTGACATGGTTACGGATCACGCTCCGTTAAAGTGGATGGCTCAAAACAAAGAAACAAATAGAAGAGTGAATAGGTGGTTCCTGGCCCTCCAGGAATTCAACTTCACAGTAAAGCATCGCCCTGGCGTTCAAATGGGGAATGTGGATGCTTTGTCTCGAGTACATGAATGCCTGATTGCTGGTGTTCCAACCCCGAGGTTAAAACAAGAGGGGGGGGTATGTGACAGCAGGAAGGTAAAGTCACCTGGTTGCATCCAGGGGGGTAGATATATTTCGCCCAGATTCAGGCTTTACGCCGACTTATACAACTAGGTGGAGAGTTGTATAAGGCTAGTGGGCTCATGGATGACTCATACCTCTAGGGAGAGTGTGGGGCGTCGTACAGACAGGGAGTTGATGAGACCAGCTGAAGCTTGTCAGCTCATTTAGGCCTCTATAAGAACTCCCAGCTTCATTAGATGTTAGCTCATGCCTGGAACCAGACCTGTGTGGACTGTCTAGGGAGAGTGAACCCCTGTGCGGTGAGACAAAGCCTGTGTGGCTATTTGCTTGGACATTTAAAACCAGGGACTTAGGGACTAGGACAGCACTAGGCTGATCCCAGTTGTTAGTTAGGAAACCTGTATGTTTAGTCAGAGGTCAAGTTGACCAGGATTTATTTTGTTTATGTTTCTTTTGCTTTGCTGTGTTTTGTCACTGTAAATAGAAAATAAACCGCACCTTTTTGATTTTGAAAACCACAACCACCGTTTGCTGGGCCTGTTTTTGTGTGGGGAGCCCATCTCGGGGGTCACACACACCCGCTGCCGAGCTAACCCCCTCACAATACATACACACAAAAAAGGGGTATATGTAGTAGTATGTGTCATTTTATAGCCCATACTGTCTTTGTTGCATCCTAAACATATTTATATGGCTTTCAAAGTCATATACAAGTCAGGGTGACAGCATTAACACATAACTATACAACTGATAGCTTGGATAGGAATGATCTAATTTATTTCATAGTAATCCTGGTTTCATATTCATCATTTTATTTCTTGCTGACCATGGATTTCACAAATCCACATGTCGTCCCCAAATTCCACCCAACAGGGACAACAGGATTGGACCTAGAATTTTTTTCTGTTGATCGCTTGTGTTGACAATAAATCCTTAGACATCTGGGTATACCCTTGCCATCAACTGCCATTTTGCAGCTGTCAACTGATTTATGGAATGGGCAAGCAAAAACAATGTTGTGGGAGCTATTATTTCCTGTTAATTGTAATGGTTTCTCTCGTTTAATAAAACAGTGCAAAACATAACAACTTTAGGCTTGGTTCACACAGGGGCAACACGACTTCCAGCGTGACTTTGAGAGGCAACTCAGACACAACTTGAGCATGAATCACAGGGCGACCTCAGCGTGACTTGTGGTGATTTACAACACGACTTGAAGTCGCTTCCAGGACAGGAGACATTCCAGTGGCCAATAAAACAAGAATCAGCTCTGTGGGAGGGAGGGAGGAGGGAGGGGTTTGCCTGAAACATATGTGTTCTCTTCCTGGAGAGTTGCTCCTGTTAAGACAGGGAATGCGACTTCTGAGCGACTTCCATTGAAATCAATGGGTACAGGTCGCCTAGCAGTCGCCTAGGAGTCGGATTGAAGTAGTACAGGAACCTTTTTTGAAGTCGGAGCGACAGCAGTCGTGTACATTAAAACATCTCCATTGACTTCAATTAGTTTTAAAAATAGCGCAACTTGGGGCAACTCGGGGCGACCTGAAGTCGCGTCTGGAGTCGCCCCTGTGTGAACCGAGCCTTAAGAGGTTTACAGAAAGGATACAAATAAGAGAAGACATAGCGTAGAGAATTTTTTCGTAGCTTAGTGAATAAAGTAAAGCTGGTCACATTTTAAATATTCAATCTGGTACAGGTAAATTTAGAAAAACATGATCGTGTCTTCCAAGAAAAAGATTCCTGGGGGCGTGGCCAGGAGATGGCGTACTGAGAGACACGATTTGAAGTTAGCCCCAGGACCTCCGTAACACTCTAATCAAACAAAGGGAGATAGAAGCCCTGTGTCACGGCATGAGCGGTGGCCGCAAATACGGTACCAGAGCCGCTACGAGGAGGGGTTTTTCAAGTACCTCTCAGGGAGATATCCAGCAGTATCTAGTACCAGCTCTGGCCCCACGGGGGGGGCAGGGCTCAGGGAGAACGGTACAGTACGGAGAAGCTCAGCAGGTGACGTTGGAGCTAGGCTGAGTGTACGCCGGAACTCATCCGGGTTAGAGGGCAAGCAGGAAGTGAGGACGCCAAGTCGGACTGGAACGTTGAGGAACACGGTCGCTGTAAGAGAAGCTACCGCAACTGTGGTAACACCCGATACACCTGCCATGGAGGTAGGAGAAATTAAAACTATACTAGCGACATTAGCAACATTGCCTACAAGGCAGGACTTGGCTGCACTACCGACCCGCCAGGATATAGAGGCACTAATCCTACGGGTTGAGGAGACACACCGACAAGATCTTCTGCTAGTAAAAGCAGATATAAAAGCGTTGTCAGAGAGGGTGGTGGTGGGTGAGGACTCCATTTCTGCCCTGGAACAACGTATGGGGTGTATAGAAAAAACCCAGGGGGGACAAGCAGATACAATAATAAACCTACAACTGCAAACAGAAGCACACGAAGACAGAAGCCGCCAAAATAACCTGCGACTCAGGGGTCTCCCAGAAACAACAGAAACGGAAGACTTAAATACTAAAGTGCTGGGAGTATTTCAGGCAATATTAAACTTACCGTTGACCGTGATTGAGTTGGATAGAGTGCACAGAGCATTAGGCCCTAGACCCCCTAATCTGGATAGACCCAGGGATGTTATCTGCCGCCTGAGTAGACATAACCAAAGGGAGCAGATACTCAGGGCAGCATGGGATAAAGGGGATACTCTAGTGGATGGAGCCCATATAAAAGTTTTACCCGATATCTCTAGAGCCACACTTCAGCGCAGAGCATGTCTACGGCCTATTTTGGACCGGGCCAGAGAGCAGGGATGCACGTATAGATGGGGGTACCCATTAACAGTAACATTCCATAGGGCATCCACCACATTCACCCTCTTGACACCAGCAGATCTCCCTGAACTTTTCCTTTATCTAGAAATTACACCCTTTCAGATACCATACTGGCTTCTACCCTTTACATACACTGGGAACCGTAGGGGGTTCCTGGATATCCAGGGTCAAAGAAGAGGATCCCAAAGAAATGGACAACAGCAAAGAAGTCAGACCCCCCAAGGAGTAAAGGGGGACTTGAATCGGGAATCAGGACCTGATATTGAATAGTTATCGAATAGTTACTCCCTTAACCCACCCCCTTTCCCCTTCTATCTAGATACACCTGGAACATTAAGAGAATGAATATATCGGACCCCCCTTTTTTTTTTTGTTTGCGGTATCCCCCTTTTTCTTTTTTTCCTGCTGACTGAGACTAGGAACTGGGAATTTCAAAATCCGGGGGTATAGAAAAGGGGATGACTAATTGAATATATGATACAATATTACCCCCTTCCCTTCTCCCCCCTTTTTTTTTCTTGGGGGAGAGGAGAGGAGATTTAGGACACTGGACAAGGGGCCGTATTTTGATGTGTTTGGAGGTTAATAAGGTTAAGATAAAGATAAGTGTGATAAATACAGTGAGATAAATTGAATGAGATAGAGAGATTTATGTGCAGAGGAATACAGGGTATTTTGACACAGCGTATTTTGACACTTTATTTATTTTTATTTTTTTGGGGAGCTATTTTGCTCTCCCTTCGAAACTCACTAGTAGAAGTTAGAGGGAATACTAGAAGGAACATTAGAAGGTATATTTAACCCCCGACACAAGGGGTTGGGTTTTTTTTTTTTTTTTTTTTTTTTTTTTAGGGTTTTTTCTTTTTGTCTCACACTTTCTTTTCACTCCCCTTTTTTTTTTACATTAGCGCTTAGACGCTACAGAAATAAGACACATAAAAGACACATAAAAACATGAGTAAGTTTTAGAATATAATAAGAAACACGAATTTATAAAAGACATTTATAAAAGACACTGGGTGTTTTTTCTTTAAATCTTTTTTTTTTTTTTTTCCTCTGCTCCCCTTTTTTTTTTTTCACTAGTAATATCAGTAACACCAATAACACGCAAATAGTTAGACCCCAAGATAGAAAAGGCTAAATAGATAGAAACAAATAGAGGGAAAGAGGAAGGGGGAGGGGGAAGAAGAGAAAAGGGGGAAGAGAAAGAAAAAAGAAAAAATACAGTAAATATAATAAAATGAGTTAATAGGGATAATGATACCTAGGAGGAATTAGATATTAGGGGTGTTCCGAGAACCTTCTATACCCCCCTGTGATCTCATTGGTGATGGAATAGGAATAGAAATGTTAGAGATAGTTCAGGAGGGGGACGAGGGACGGAGAGAAGAGGAGAGGAAGAGGGAGTATAGAATGGAGAGGGGTAGAGACAGGAGAAGGGAAGGGAAGGGAAGAGGAGGAGTAGAACAAGTAGAATTACATAGAGATAGGATATGATATGAGGGTGAAATATCATATGATATAGGCTATATGCTTTCTCCCCTTGGCCTTTTTTTTTTTGTTTGTGCTTTTCTCCAAGGATTTGTCTTCGGGGAAGAGGGGAAGAGGTGGGAAGAGGGATATAAGAATAGTAGATTAAAAGAGGGAACTAAGAAAGAAGGGGAAATTTCACAGACAAGAACCAAGAACCAAATAGTGGGCTAAAGAAGACAAGTCTTGGGTTTATATTAATTCAATAGACAATGAGTTACATATTAATTTAATAGATAATGAGTTACATATTGGGCTGTGTACTATGTGTATTGGGTTGTGAATTGGGTTGGGTATTAGGTGTATTATGTTTATACTCCCTCTTTAAGAGAAAAGTGAGGAGGGATATATATGATATAGAATATAATGTATAGAGAGGTATATAGAATACAATGCATATAAAGGTATATTAATGTATAATGGAATAGTATATGTGTAAAGAGATATAAATAACCTCAGGCTATGAGATATCTAACGAACTGGACAGGAAGCTATAAATATCCGCGGGCTTGGGCCTGCCCTATAAGCCCCTACCCCCCGAAATCCGGTGCTATATAAATTTAACTGCTCCCCAATGTATTCTTCTTCCCCCCTGAGAGGGAGGGGAGAAGTGGGAGGGAGAGAGAGGGAGGGGGTGTTTTTTTTTTTTTTTTTTTTTACTATTCTTTTTCTTTTTCTCTCCCTCTCTTTCCTTTTTTATTTCTTTTTTTTTCCCCCGGTCCTCCTAATAAGGTTATCAGTTTCTGAATAATCTAAGGAGTGGGGAGGTCTCTGGAGCTTGCATTTTTTGCTTCTCTTCTTCATTTTTTATCTATTGTCATCTCAGTCGGCCAATCCAGGCACACACACCTAATTAGGCAGACGCTTAGATACCGATAGTCGGTGAGTGTTCTTTTTTTTAGCATATAGCTAAGCATAGTAGATAGGAGGGGGGTTTCTTCCCCCCCTTTTTTTTTTTTTGTAAAGATGGACGGTGTTCGAGTGATGTCACTTAATGTGAGGGGCCTAAATATTCCTGAGAAGAGACATATGCTCTTTAATGATATGAAAAGATATAATGCCGATATCGCCTTTATTCAGGAAACACATTTTAAAAATGACAAGCTCCCCTACTTAGGAAATAGATTCTACCCTATCGCTTATCACTCTACTAACCCGATAAGTAAATCAAAAGGGGTATCGGTATTACTATCTAGTAAAATACCTTGGAAATACCAGAGCTCTATTATAGACCAGGCAGGGCGCTATATTTTTCTTAAGGAGTTGATTTGGGATAAACAGGTGACATTAGCTACAATATACACCCCCAATGAACTACAAGCTACCTTTATGAGAGACACACTGGAGAAACTGCAGGAATTTAGAGAGGGACAATTGATTCTCGGCGGAGACTTTAATGTTCCGCTAATTCCCTCGGTAGATACTTCAACTGGTAAATCATCTATTCCGCCGAGCCAACTAAAAAGAATAGCAAAGATGCTTCATAAAGCACAATTAATAGATGCCTGGTGCCTGCAACATTCAGGGGAACGTGACTATTCGTTTTACTCCCCCATGCATCGGGTATATACTCGGATAGACTATTTCCTTGTTCCCCACACACAGTTGCATGCGGTGAGCGAGACATCGATTGGAGACAGGACATGGTCGGACCATGCGCCGATATTCCTAACTTACAAACTTAATGACACTTCTATGCCTCGACACCGTTTCTGGCGTCTTAATGAGAGCCTTTTACAAGTACCGGAGGTATTGACTGAGGTAAATGAAACATTGAAATTATACTTCCAGGAGAATGATCAATCGGACTGTGACCCGGGCATTTTATGGGAAGCCCATAAACCGGTTATTAGGGGAATCTTGATTAAGCACGGGGCACAAATTAAACGTGAACGGAACGAACAACTTCTTGGTTGGCTACAGAAATTGTCAGAGACTGAAGCTAGGCACAAACATATCCCTACGCAATCCTCAGAGGCCGAATTGAAGTCAATTAGGACACAGATTACAGACTTGCTCTGGTATAAGGCTAAGGCGGCTTTGCAGTTTTGTCGCAGAGTGAGCTATGTGTCAGGAGATAAGTGTGGGAAAATGTTAGTGAAAGCGGTTAGAGATCATAAACTCTCTACATATGTTCCTCATATTAATAGGAGAAATGGTCAAAAGGCAGTCCTACCGGCACAAGTTACTCAAGCGTTTAAGGATTTTTATTCCTGCTTATATAATTTGCCGGGAGTAACGAAGAACCAACCAGAGTTAGAGGATTATATTACATCTTCTCAGATGCCATCTCTATCACAGGAGATGCGAATAGATTTAGACTCCCCCATTACCTTAATGGAAGTTGAACACGCAGTTAGACATATGAAACTAGGGAAGGCACCAGGCCCAGATGGTTTGACATTACAATATTACAGGACATTGTTACCAATACTGGGCACTCGAATGCTTACATTGTATAATACGGTAGGCACAGGGGGAATGTTTGCTAAAGAGACCTTGGGAGCCCACATTTCGATGATTCATAAGGAAGGAAAAGATCCGGCGGATTGTGGCAGCTATCGGCCCATATCACTTCTGAATGTGGACCTTAAGCTGTATACCACGGTCCTGGCTGCTCGACTGGCGTACCATCTTAAGCAACTCATCCATCTAGACCAAGTGGGTTTTATACCATCTAGAGAGGCGCGAGATAGTACTACTAAGGTATTAAATCTACTTCATGTCGCACGCTCAACAAATACCCCATGTGTATTTTTAAACACAGACGCCGAAAAGGCTTTTGATCGTGTTGAATGGTCATTTATGTTCGCTGTGCTCAGACACATTGGTTTAGGGGAGGTGATGCTTAATCGAATAGCTGGAATATATTCTAACCCGACAGCTCGGGTGAAGGTGAATGGGGTCCTATCAGACCCCTTTCCAATACAAAATGGTACAAGACAGGGATGTCCGCTGTCCCCTCTTTTGTTCGCCCTCTCCCTAGAACCTTTTTTAGCGACAATTAGAATGAACCCAGATATACATATGCTGACAATCTATTATTCTCCTTGACCAACCCGGTAGTCTCCTTGCCAAATCTTCTGAAGGAGTTTGAGAGATACGGAGCACTGTCTAATTTTAAAATTAATCTCTCGAAGTCCGAAGCAATGGGAGTGGCATTGACATCACAGGCTTTACCAAACATGTGCACAAATTTCCATTTTAAATGGACATCATCTGCATTGAGTTATTTGGGGATTAGTATTCCATCGGACCTTTCTCATCTATATGAGAGTAACTTTTCTCCCTTACTTGTTCAAACTAGATTGCAGTTAGAGACATGGAATAAGGGATTACATTCATGGTTTGGGAGGTGTAACTTGTTAAAGATGAATGTTCTGCCTAAATTTTTATATCTTTTCCAAGCCCTCCCGGTTAGGATACCTTTTGCATATTTTAAACAAGTCCAAGCTCTCTTCACACGTTTTGTTTGGGCCCATAAAAAACCTCGAATCTCCCATATTCAGCTTACTAGGCCAAAACAACACGGAGGTCTTGCACTACCAGATGTTAAGAGATACTATCAGGGGGTTCATTTGGGTAGGGTGATCGATTGGTGGCGACATTATGAGTCCAAACTATGGATACAAATAGAACAATATCAGACAGAGATTCCCTTACGGACCGCGCTGTGGTGTGGAGATTCTCTACCCACTGAATTAAAATCACATCCATTGATAGGCAATACACTGCGACAGAGCGCCCGTGTTATCCTAAAACACTCCTCAACAGCTACGACATCGCCTTTGACCCCGATATTGGGTAACCCTAATTTCCCTCCGGGACTCTCAAATACACAATTTAGGCAACTAAGGACTTCTGGCCTTATGACAGCCCCTCAATTTGTAATGAATGATAGATGGCCCAATATTTCGGAATTGATGGATACAGCAGGCCCCTATAGATTGGAGTTCTGGAATGCGGCACAGTTGCAGCACTTTTTCCTGACCATCCCGAATCCCCGGAGCTACACTAGACCCCTGAATAAGTTCGAGGAATATTGCTCGAGCACAGAACCGTTATCACAGACTTTATCCAAAATGTATGCTCTTCTAAATACGCCAGAACAACAAACCGATCTGCCTTGTATTGCGAAGTGGGAAACTGAACTAGACCGCACATTCTCCTTGACCCAAAAACAGAATATGATTAGCCTCTCCCTTAAGTCCACGATATGTACAAAAATACAGGAAACCAACTATAAAGTTCTGACAAGGTGGTATTTGACACCTGCCCGCCTGCATGTGATGTGTCCAGAAATATCAGAACATTGCTGGCGTTGTGGCGAAGACAAAGGTACGATGCTACACATATTCTGGTCTTGTCCTAAATTGATTGACTTTTGGACGACGGTGCGCAATATATCGCAACGATTCACTGATTTCTCGATCCCAAACGACCCAGCGTTTTTTTTACTTCACGTGTCAACTCTAGCCCCCCGGGTATATAAAAAATCTTTATTGAGGTATCTAATCAATGCTGCTAAAGCTTGCATCCCCATGATGTGGAAAACCCAGAACCCACCGTCAGTGGCGATGTGGTTACAAAAGGTGGAAAACATAAATAAAATGGAGGATCTAATAATGACTGCACAGGATAGACATGGGATTTATAAAGCGACATGGGATAGCTGGAATACGTTTGTACATTCAGATGAGGGGGAAAATCTCTTAGAGATCTAAAATACCTAGTATATAGATGGGGGCCAGGAGAACTACTAGACTCCGGAACAGATGGGTGTATTAGACTCAACACCGTCCTTCTGTATTTTCTCAATATGTACTTCCTTCAGAAACCCCCCCCCCCTCCCCTTTTTTTTTTTTTTTTTTGTTGTTTTTGCTAGGAGAATAATAGGAGATAATAGGAACTCCAAGATATATATGGTTCAATATGTAATGTACTGACATTTCTGTGTTATACAGGTCCTTCTCAAAAAATTAGCATATTGTGATAAAGTTCATTATTTTCTGTAATGTACTGATAAACATTAGACTTTCATATATTTTAGATTCATTACACACAACTGAAGTAGTTCAAGCCTTTTCTTGTTTTAATATTGATGATTTTGGCATACAGCTCATGAAAACCCAAAAATCCTATCTCAAAAAATTAGCATATCATGAAAAGGTTCTCTAAACGAGCTATTAACCTAATCATCTGAATCAACTAATTAACTCTAAACACCTGCAAAAGATTCCTAAGGCTTTTAAAAACTCCCAGCCTGGTTCATTGCTCAAAACCGCAATCATGGGTAAGACTGCCGACCTGACTGCTGTCCAGAAGGCCATCATTGACACCCTCAAGCAAGAGGGTAAGACACAGAAAGAAATTTCTGAACGAATAGGCTGTTCCCAGAGTGCTGTATCAAGGCACCTCAGTGGGAAGTCTGTGGGAAGGAAAAAGTGTGGCAGAAAACGCTGCACAACGAGAAGAGGTGACCGGACCCTGAAGAAGATTGTGGAGAAGGACCGATTCCAGACCTTGGAGGACCTGCGGAAGCAGTGGACTGAGTCTGGAGTAGAAACATCCAGAGCCACCGTGAACAGGCGTGTGCAGGAAATGGGCTACAGGTGCCGCATTCCCCAGGTCAAGCCACTTTTGAACCAGAAACAGCGGCAGAAGCGCCTGACCTGGGCTACAGAGAAGCAGCACTGGACTGTTGCTCAGTGGTCCAAAGTACTTTTTTCGGATGAAAGCAAGTTTTGCATGTCATTCGAAAATCAAGGTGCCAGAGTCTGGAGGAAGACTGGGGAGAGGGAAATGCCAAAATGCCTGAAGTCCAGTGTCAAGTACCCACAGTCAGTGATGGTCTGGGGTGCCATGTCAGCTGCTGGTGTTGGTCCACTGTGTTTTATCAAGGGCAGGGTCAATGCAGCTAGCTATCAGGAGATTTTGGAGCACTTCATGCTTCCATCTGCTGAAAAGCTTTATGGAGATGAAGATTTCATTTGTCAGCACGACCTGGCACCTGCTCACAGTGCCAAAACCACTGGTAAATGGTTTACTGACCATGGTATTACTGTGCTCAATTGGCCTGCCAACTCTCCTGACCTGAACCCCATAGAGAATCTGTGGGATATTGGGAAGAGAAAGTTGAGAGACGCAAGACCCAACACTCTGGATGAGCTTAAGGCCGCTATCGAAGCATCCTGGGCCTCCATAACACCTCAGCAGTGCCACAGGCTGTTTGCCTCCATGCCACGCCACATTGAAGCAGTCATTTCTGCAAAAGGATTCCCGACCAAGTATTGAGTGCATAACTGAACATAATTATTTGAAGGTTGACTTTTTTTGTATTAAAAACACTTTTCTTTTATTGGTCGGATGAAATATGCTAATTTTTTGAGATAGGATTTTTGGGTTTTCATGAGCTGTATGCCAAAATCATCAATATTAAAACAAGAAAAGGCTTGAACTACTTCAGTTGTGTGTAATGAATCTAAAATATATGAAAGTCTAATGTTTATCAGTACATTACAGAAAATAATGAACTTTATCACAATATGCTAATTTTTTGAGAAGGACCTGTATGATCAGGAGGCTGTGTCCTCCACTGATATGAGCTATTTATGTATTTTGGGCTGAGTCCAGATCTTATTTTCTTTTGATTTTTGATTTTATTTGGAAAAACTAATAAAAAAGCTATATTTGAAAAAAAAAAAAAAAAATGAACAACACTGCTCTAGACTGAAGCCTCACTTCCGGTGTGGACAGGGGGTTATTTACTAAAGGCAAATCCACTTTGCACTACAAGTGCACTGCAAGTGCACTTGGAAGTGCAGTCACTGTAGATCTGAGGGGAAGATCTGAAATGAGGGGAAGCTCTGCTGATTTTATCATCTAATCATGTGAAAGCTAAAATTATGTTTTTAATTTTCCTTGCATGTCTCCCTCAGATCTACAGTGACTGCACTTCCAAGTGCGCTTTTAGTGCACTTTCAAGTGCACTTGTAGTGCAAAGTGGATTTTCCTTTGCGTAAATAACCCCCCCCAGTGTGCCAGTACAAGAGCTTGCCTATGCTCATCCAATTCACAATAGCAGATGATTTTAACTGGCTCTTTATGGCGCCAGTTCACATATCTCTGCAACGGGTCCGGCGCGATTTGCACAAAAACGTGCGTCTTCTGGTCCGTTTCAGGTCCGAATTCAGCCAAACATTTGGGCTGAAATTAGACCTGAAACAGTGAACCAGGATGCACCAGGCCCCATGCAACTCATATGTGAACCCAGCCTCCAGAACCGTGTTCGATCTGTGGACGGCAGGATAAAAACGGACTTGTGGCTATTGCATAAGGTCATCTCTAGTCTATCACATTTAGGTTTGAAAAAAATGATTAGGGCGCAGCCCTTTTTTTATTTCGTATCAGGACAGATGCAGACGTAAGCTAATGTAAACCATGAAAAATACTCATCTGCCTTCCCATTGACTAACTTAGAGTTTTTGATCAAGACCGCCTCAAAAATTAACAGGCAGACCTGATTGGAAAGCCCACGGGAAAGGACCCTAAAAAGTGGTGTAGCTGGTTAGCTAGGAGGTTGTCAACATCACGCCTTACATATCCAGGCAACTAGGATGTCTGATTTGTCTTACCATTTCAGTGCTGTTGCAATCTTTACTTACAATCACCAAAATGCCATTTATGAAGCCAGGTCCTTTACCATGCTTTACATATCTAAAGGCGGCGCAATGTAGGTTTTATTGTTAAAATGTTTTTTGCTCTTTTTCATGCACGGACTGCTGCAATATTCAAATCTGTGAACGGGCTGTATTATCTTTTTTTTGAGTGTTAAAATGTTCCCTGTACAAGCGCAAAGTAAAACCAAAAAATGACAAGCACGCATGTTTAGAGCTCAATGTTGATTATGCAAGTGGTTTATAGACAATTGTTTGCAGCTAATGTACTACTGGTTTAACAACCACAAACACAAGTTTAAATAAATAAAATGTGGCATGCACAGTGATATTGCAGGATAAGATTTTCATTTTGAAATGCTTTCCTATCTGTAGGAAAGCCTGAATGTATTTGAAAAGCAATGGCTAGCCAGTTTTCAAAGCATCTTATTTTTTTGTTGTTGATTCCAGCTTGAATAAATCTATCAAAAGGTTCTTGCTTTTCTATCCTCCTTTATATTATTTTGTACATGTAAATGCATGTTGCTATTGAGAACAAACGCTTACTGAATGAGCTGTACGGTGATAAATTTTTCTTGTTAGGAGAAATTACATTCACTAACTTGAGCTACTTCAGCATGAAATTGAAAACGAATCATTTTGTCTTAATTTACATTCTTGATTCAATGGAAATGTGAAGTAGTCAAAAGAAGAAAAAAAAAATCTGGTGCATCTGCTGGTGCAGTTTAAATAAGTACATTACAGCCAGCGGCTAAGCAGGCTTCCATTGTAAATATATTTAGTATTGTGTAGATTTTTTTTCCTAATTCTATTTATCTTTTTTATTGGATGGAACACAAATATTTGTGGTAATAGCTGCTTGTTTACCCTCATGTACTGAGAAATTATGCATATCACTTTTTATTAAATCTAAAGGCAGATTTATTAATCCTTGGAAAAAATGTAATGGACCATTATGTGACAACACAGCCGCTCTAGGGTGAAAGCAAGGAAGATCATTTCATGAGACTAAGACCCCCTTCACACTGGGGCGATTTTCAGGCGCTTTAGCGCTGGAAATAGCCTCTGCTAAGCGCCTCACATTCATTCCAGTGTGACTTTTCACACTGGGGCGGTGCGCTTTCCGACATTCCGAAAAGTCCTGCAAGCAGCATCTTTGGGGCGCTTTGGGAGCACTGTATTTAGCGCTCCCAAAACACCCTGCCCATTGGAATAAATGGGCAGCGCTTCCGAAGCACTGCAACACAGGAGTTTTTAACCCCTTCTTTGGGGTTAAAAGTGCCCCGCTTAAGTAGCGCTAAAGCGCTGCTAAAACTAATGGCACTAACGGGGTCGCGACTCATTATGAAAAGGGTCTTCTGATCTTCATCCCAGTCATAATAAAGAAGATAGTATTAGTATTATTTAGCAAACCGCCAATACAGCATTTTACATTGTAATATTTATTGAACATATTTGTTTAAACCATGAATTGCAATGATGGAAACCGTTTGGGAACCTTACAGGGTGTAATTTGGCCTTTTTCCTTGACAAGGTTTGCGTCAGTTCATGCCTGTTCTGGAATGTCTTGTTTAATGGTCTACATTGGATCATACCACAGCATTTCAGTGGGATTGAGATCAGAACTTTTAACTTGGCCATTGAAAAATATAGAAAATCTTCTCCCATGTTTTGGATCATTTTTACCTTATGTCTCATGATCCAATATCTTTCATATTATAGAAACAGGCAACCTAATATTTTTCTGTATAATTTCCTGATGCAACTAGAAATTGATTGCCTCCACTGTGCTTTACAGTTGTTGAAAAAACGTTTTAGTAAATTCTTGCCTTCTGTCAGTTTTCTGCAGACACAACATTGTGTACGTTTATTAGGGCCATTTACACTATTGTATTACAATGTGGCAATACGCGTTGCTGGGTATGGGCTGCAAGAAATGCTACATGCACCTATTTTTTAGTGTGCTATGATGTTAGGCAGTTCATCCAAATGGATGGGCTGCCTTGCTGTAACACATGCTAACACAGTACAATAGTGTTAATGGGCCCTTACCAAATAACGTTTGTCTCATTAGTCTATAGAATATTGCGTGATTAGTGTTGAGCAACAGCTATGTGCACTTGGGAACACCTAAAAAAAGCAAAAATTTTTGGTTGTCCCTCTTGACATCTTCTTGTGTTTTCTCATGGTAGGCTTATTAAATATAATCGAGGGCATGCACACCCTTAGCTGCCATCCTAGGGTTTCCTTTTGACTTTGTCTGACAATTGCATGCCAGGTCCTTGTAATGACCTTTTATGAAACTCACTCCTAGATATGGAAATCACACTGAATATCTTGCATTATGGTGTAAACCTT
This sequence comes from Rana muscosa, assembly GCA_029206835.1. Classification (NCBI taxonomy): domain Eukaryota; kingdom Metazoa; phylum Chordata; class Amphibia; order Anura; family Ranidae; genus Rana; species Rana muscosa. Next base: position 727,018,181 of record CM055118.1, on the reverse strand, counting down.
AGAGTAGCAATGCATTGGCTATTGTCTGGTTCAGAACAATAGGTATTGACATTTTGAAACGTCCCATCCATTGATGACCTGTTGACCAGTGGAACCCATCACAGTCGTCTTCCTGATTTGACCAGTAGCTGGATGTAGAAAATGCACTGTAAAAAGCTTTGCTCCATTTTTTTCCCTTGAAAAAATAGGCAGTTGGCTATCAATTGCATTTTGAAAGTAAATAAGAATAATTGCCCACTGCCTGGTTGCTGAAGCAAGGCTTGAAAATATATGTATGTATGTATGTATATATAATACACACACACACGTGTTACAGAACAGTGAGCATAACCTTTTTAATTACTAACCTGTACTATACAGCAATAAATATATATATATCATACAGAAATGCTAAAGAGGTGTTGGCCACTTATTAACCCTTCGATAGTTATAGCAAACTTTTTCTTATAAAAAGGGGGATTCTTGGTTCACAGCTTACTGCAAGTCATGTTCAAGCTGGGCAACTACATCAAAGTGATCCCTGTGTAGCCGGTCCCTATTCTATCTTGCAGATTGTAAACCTCTTATTTACTAAGAGCATGGACATACAGTGCTAATATGGAGCAAACAGGCACAACTGCAGGTAATATGAGCTATAGACTTTGTTTTTTGGGGGTAGGAGCTTGCATATACTGTGTGTGTGTATATGTATATGTATATATATATATATATATATATATATATATATATAGCGCCCCGCTCCTGCTGATCAGGCGCTATATTAAATTTAGTGGGTGTCTGAGCTGGTAGTTGGCTCAGACTTTGTAATAATGAAGGCTAAATCAGCCTCTGTTCCGGCTATGACTGTGTTTGGAAGGACTTCCCACTGTTTGCCTGTAGGGTGGCATTACCACCCCAGGCCAATGTTGGAATACAAGCAGGCCAAAGTGTATTGGGTATTTTTCCCTGGGAACAGCTCAGTGGGAGTGGTCTCCCCGCTGAGCATGATGGGGAAGGGTACTTAAGGGGCAGACGCCATTTCTCTGGGCTCTCTTCGCCTTGTGGCCCTCCTGGCTCGAGGTATCTGTTACTGAAATTTCAGCCACTGGCCCGAGGCTGTATCTCTACCAAGTAGGCCCAGTTATCCTGACTGGGGCCTGCACTTTGAAGGTGATCCTGTGCTGTCTGTCCTGCGGATGGAAGCCACTCAATGGAGGAAACCAGGGGAGGACCTGTCCTGGAGTGGACCAAGCGGAAGGCTGGTATCTTGAGGAAGGCCTGGTGACCCTATTGGAGGATGCACCGTAACTAAAGTTACCTTACAGTCTGCCGGTTTGGCTTAAAGGCTCTTAAACTGTAAGACTGGATATCCGGATGCTAAAATCCTGTGGCAGAGGATTATTGAACAGTTTAACCTAATCATCCTAAAGGTCTGTGGCAGAAACTGCTATTTATTTATCTGTTTGTGCATCATCCCGGCTGCTAGGACAAGTGAGAGGGGCCTATCCGGGTGAGCAATACCCACTTGAAGGAAAGTGGTGAGTGTGACTTGTAAGCTTAGAAGTTTCCCCAGTGATCTGCTATGTGTGTGCCTGAACCTTCCCCTAACCTTCTTTCCCTCTACCTATGCAAGTTTGTTAGAAAATAAAACCTGACGAAAAGGATTCATAACAGGGTCGCTGGTTCGAATCCCAACCCTGACACTACCTGCCTGGAGTTTGCATGTTCTCCCTGTGCCTGCGTGGGTTTCCTCCGGGTACTCTGGTTTCCTCCCACACTCCAAAGACATGATGATAGGTTAATTGGCTTCTGTCTAAATTGGCCCTAGTATATGAATGTGAGTTAGGGACTTTAGATTGTAAGCTCCTTGAGAGTAGGGATCGATGTGAATGTACAATGTATATGTAAAGCGCTGCGTAAATTGACAGCGCTATATAAGTACCTAAAAAAATAAAATAATAATAACTTGTGTGGACACTTGCATGGCCCAAATTTTAAACCAGCAGCTCCTACGAGGGTGGGATATATATATATATATATATATATATATATATATATATAAAATATATTTTATCTCTGTGTCTGTTGTTCAAAAATAAAACTACTGTTAACGTTAATTCATAACAAGGTGAAAGGTCACTAATGAACTGAAACGGGCAATTAATTTCTAATTGTATCATTTAATGGGGATTTCAGCTATTATTATCAGTTTTATTGTCGTACCCTATTGGTATTTTTCTTTTTTTTAACGTGTCTTTCACCTAAGCCATGCATATCTTTTCTTAATCAAATCACTAGACTAGTGCCACGGTTCACTAGTCATAGAAGCTGCTATTTGCTTTGCATAAATTACATGAAAACACAGTGATTGATAGATGTTACATGTCAAAATGGAAGATAACTGTATCATCTTCAGCTTACTAAAAGGTCAAGCACATTGCATAATAGAACAGTTGCAGACAACTTGGAGATAAGATACACCATAAACCATGAGCAGTCTCATGACCAGTAAAATATTGTATTTAAGCTATTATTTTCCCTCTAACAGGACAGCAAAATATATTGACTAATTGTATTGCATAAACTGCACAGCAGACTATGCACTGTACATTCTGCTGTGCATTGTTTGGTTTATTTGTGTTCTGTAGTGAAGTTTAAACATTTTAAACCTTGTTTTCTTAAAATGATTGCATATGTTTTAACTACAATTTCAAATGAACTATCTGGAGTGCTTAAAAGGGTTAACTCATTTGGTGTACAATATACTAGTGTTATGCTTTATGCACAAGGGTGGTTTGACCAGCATCAATTCATGATTGTGCCCTGGAGACACTGGTTGGTGTCAACCCTGCTGCCAGCAGCCTATTGAGATCTATGACAGGCTGAAATAAGTGGAAGCTGGTTGCTGTATTGAGCGGCACTCACGTTTAGGGCTGTACACGTTCAGGGACAATTGCAAAATTCCTTGGTTAAAAGTTTTTTCCAAACAGATATTCCAGGTGAATCGTCCACCAATATCTTGTTTCTCTCCTTGACTTGTGTGGCTAAATCATTCCACCTGGGATTCTAGGTCTTCTGCAATTATGAGATTTTACTGTGGCTGTTGGTATTACCATATATTTTTCCAGTATGGTGAATGCAGCTGGGGGGTTGAGGGTATGCTTGGCTCATTAGGGGGTATAAAACTGTAAGATGGTGTTGGGGACAGACTAGGAATTCCATTGAGGAGATCCTCTAGCTGTTCTAGATTTCCTGAAAATTTTTAATATTTGATCAATAATTAAGCCAACTGGCATCCCAGTGTTGGTAATCTGTTATGCATAGTTTGCGTTTAAGCAAGTTGTTTAATGCAAGGCAGCCCAGAAATGTTATCTGGTAGCGCAATTATGTATGTTAGGTAGCTAATTTAGGTGGAGTCTTAGATGCCAGACACATGTGGTAGCTTTCTTAAACACCTCCTTGTGTTGAAATTATTGCTATTGGATTGGCTTTTTGTGGTCTGTTGTTGCATGTATCAGATATGATCCAGTCTTTTGTGTACATTGCTGACATTGATCTTCTTCTCCCATGGCTTTTAAGATGGAGCTAAATCTGCATTGTAATATGTGGACTTTTGCCATAAGGTGCAAGTATGCACAGCATATTTGTAAATTATGGTATACATAACTGCCAAAAGGACCCCTTGAGTGCTGTGACAACCAATATCTTCCCCATTGCTGCCACTGAAATGCTTTACCGGTTATTTTGCGGGTTTGGTGTCTTTTGCCATCTTTATTGGCCAGCGCCGGGAAATATAGTTCATCCAGGCAGTCAAGACATGAGTGGTTCAGTGTACAATTTAAGACAGGTGACAGAGCGCTACAGAGTCTCTTCTGCAATAAAAGCCTACCTGCCAGCATTTTTCGTTTTAATCTTTCTTTTGGTTCTACCTAAAGTCATTATATTTGTGATAACTATAGATTATTTGTCTAATTTGATTGCAAAGTTTATGCTTACTATGGGCTTCTTCGCACCATGTGTGTGAACGGGTTGCATAGAAAATAATCGTTTTCTATGTGTGATGGTGTAACAGACATGTAGTGAGCCATCTCTATATTTGGTTACTTCTGCTTTCTACCACCAATCTCCTATAGCATTATATATATATATATATATATATATATATATATATATATATATATATATATATATATACACACACACATACACACACACACACACTCACTATATATATATATATATATATATATATATATACTCCAGAATTAATAACTAAGTATATGTAAAAATGATTCTACAAAAAAAAAATTTAACCAGTGGGGCCCTAAATAAGGAGGATGAAAAAACATTAAAGAAGTCATCTCACCATACTTATCATAGGTTCCTTCAATCCCCCAGGCCACAAAGTACACGTAGCACTTTGTCTTGTTTAGTGCTGTAGATCCTGAACTAGTATCGTCGACAACTTGACTCCCACACACCTCTGTCTGACCATGCTGCTCACAAGGAGACAATTATATAATTGGCTGAATCGCGATGATTGCCCATAGTGTTTAAAATGGTGCATTCGTTAGAGCAGTGTTTCTCAACTCCAGTCCTCAAGGCGCACCAACAGGTCATGTTTTCAGGATTTCCCTCAGATGAAACAGCTGTGGTAATTACTAAGGCAGTGAAACTGATTACATCCCCTGTGCAAAATAATGGAAAGCCTGAAAACATGACCTGTTGGGGCGCCTTGAGGACTGGAGTTGAGAAACCCTGCGTTAGAGCATTAGACATGTATTGCCTTTACCCAAGTCTCACCAGAGTGAATAACAGCAGAAAGTGAGAGAGAAAAGGGAGATTGGCAGCTAGAGGAGGGCAAGAGAACTGATTCAAGAGTAGAGTGAATGAGTTTAGTGATGGGGAGGGAACTTAATGAAGAAGTGGAGTGGATTGTATAGAAAGGTGGCTGGAGGAAGGGGAAGAGACGTGAACTTCAGGGGGGAGTGGATTATATAGAGAGATACCGGAAGAGAATAAGACTTATGGTGGAAGTAGGGGGAAGAAAACTGAGGAAATAGACAGCAGGGGGTGGATGAGTGAGAATGACAGTGTTGGGAAGGGGGTATAGCAGAAAAGGTGGTAGCTATTTATCGCCGCTTAAACTCACCCATAGGATTTTTAACCATTTGGATTTATTACAGGGCTGGAGATCACAGCCAAAAATACAAGAATAACGTTTTTCTTCCAAAACCTCATAGCACTGGACCTGGTCCATAACATTTGAGTATTGACAGGTTTACTTTGAGCTTATGTGAACAGTTTTAGTTTCAGCTCATTGAATACATTTTAAATTTTCTGTTGCTTCATTTTGAAATAATTTGATTGTTTCATATTTTTTTGGTGGGGCTTCTACACAAACTTCTAAATTGTGTCACTTTTGAAGACTAGTCTTCTCTTCTAGTACACTAATAAAGAAAGAGTCCTTGTGTTTGCTCAGATAAAAGAGGCATAAAGGCTTGCAAAAAATATCCAGATGTGCTAAAAAAAAAAAAAAAAAAAAAAAAGAGTGCTAGATGTTTTAAGAAAAACAATGGCTTTTACTGACGGCTAATATGTCATTTAGAAAGCAGTAGAATATGTTGCGTGTAGTGAAAATAAGAAAACATTTAATACAGGCATCTTTATTTTAACCACTTCAGCTCTGGAAGGTTTTACCCCTTCATAACCAGGCCATTTTTTTTTTTTTGCTATTTAGCACTAAGCTACTTTTAACTGGTAATTGCGCGGTCATGCAATGTTGTACCCAACAAAATTATAGATTTGTTATCAAGGAAATAGAGCTTTCTTTTGGTGATTATTGATCACAGCTGTTTTTTTTATTATATAAACAAAAAAGACCCCAAATTTTGAAGAAAACCAAAATTTTTCGCTTTCTGCTTTAAAACCTATCCAATAAAAAAAAAATTAGATTTTGGCCAAAATATATTCTGCTACATGTCTTTTTGGTAGAAGAAATCCCATATTGATTGGTTTGCGTGAAAGTTATAGCATCTAATGGCGGTGATCAGCAACTTATAGAGGGACAGTGATAGTGCGGCAGGCAGTCTGACACTCGGTGGGAACAGACTAACTGCCACTGACATTACCAGTGACACTAATTCAGTGATCAGTGCTAATAATATATACTATCACTGTACTAATGACACTGGCTGCGAAGGGGTTAACATCTAGGGCCAATAAAAGGGTTAACTGTGTGCCTAACCAGTGTCATGTATGCAATATCTGTTGTTTTTACTAGTAGATGCGGTCACATCTCTGCTCATCTCTGCATTGTTCATAAACACAAAGCTGTGTACTGTGATTCGCTAAGCTGACCAGCGGGTCCTGGCCATAAATTTTTGGGCGGGACCTGCTAACCGACTTGTGCTGTAGGTATTTGCAGCACAGCCACGTCACTGTAAATGTGCATGGGGCGGTCTGCAAGTAGTTAATGTAATTTTATAATATATATATTATATATATATATATATATATAATAAAACAAAAATAAAACGCTGTTTTCAAAAAATACTGTCATATAATGGCTGTTTTCCCACATTTATTCTGCCTATTGCAGTGCATAGTTAAATCTGGTGACTCTTTATTGTATGTGGTAGCATGCACACATCTACTAACAGAGTGCTGTAGGGGAACGTCATAGGTTGGATATTCTATTCAAATCGCTATTGTTCTCTGTGTGAGACAAGTGGTGGTGACCTATGCATTTTCTTCTTCCCTTCTGTATTGCTATAAACTTGCTTGGTTGGCCTTGCTGAGTGTCGTTCTAGATTCTGAAGATTTGCTGCCAGTTGGATCATGTATGTATGTATGTATGTATGCATGTATGTATGTATGTGTGTATATGTATGTGTATATATGTATATATATATATATATATATATATATATATATATATATATATATAATATATTGTGACGGTGGGAACCTGTGCGTCCTTAAAGAGTGTTGGTTTACGCCAGATTTGGTAGCGAAAGACATGCTGATTGAACAGCTGTGTCTTGGGCTATTTAGTTCTGACATGACTATGGATCAGGGCCCCACCCAACAGACAGGGAGTCTGTGTGACTGGGAGTCAGGTGGACTCCCATGCCTCTGATAGGAGTCAGAGGCTATCTACAGTAGGTGCCGCCAATTTTGTGTCAATCTCGCCTCTTCTAGCGGCGAGATTGACACCCTACGAGCCCCGTCGCGAGAGCCAGCGCCGAGCTGTCTTGTCATCAGGAAAGGAAAAATGTTTTTCCTTTCGCAATGACGACACGCATTGCCGGTAGACGGAGATTCGACGTGGATTCCCGCCAATACCAGGCACTGTGTTTGGTATGAATCCTGAGCGGGAACTCCACGCCAATTTTTAAATTAAAAAAAGGCATGGGTTCCCCCTCCAGGAGCATACCAGGCCCTTCGGTCTGGTATGGATTTGAAGGGGAATCCCCTAAGCCAAAAAATCGGCGTGGGGGTCCCCCTCCAAATCCAAACCAGACCCTTATCCGAGCACGCAACCTGGCAGGCCGCAGGAAAAGTACCAGGCTGCATGCCCTCAACATGGGGGGTTTGGTGCTCTGGGGCAGGGGGGCGACCCGGATGCCGGCCCCCCACCCTATGTGAATGAGTATGGGGTACATCGTACCCCTACCCATTCACCTGGTGGAAAAAAGTCAATAAAAAAACACACACAGCTTTTTAAAGTAATTTATTACACAGCTCCGGGGGTCTTCTTCCGACTCCGGGGGTCTCTTCCGATTTCGGGTGTCTCCGGTGTCGTCTCCGCGCTCTCCGGTTCTTCTCTCGCTCTCTGGTTCTTTCTTCCTTCTGCCGGGCCTCCGCTATCTTCTTCCACCTCTTTTGCTAGCGGAGAGGCCCGGTCTTCCCCGTCGTCTCGTCCGGCTCTCTGTTGTCCTTCTGCCGGCCCCTCCATTATCTTCTTCCAGCTCTTTTGCTAGTGGAGGGGCCCGGTCTTCCCGTCGCCGTCTTCTTCCCTCTTCTCCTCGATGTTGACTCGTCGCTTCCTCCCGCTGTAATGCTGGCTGTTCGGTCCGCAACGATTTATATAGGCCTCTCACGACGTCACAGTCACATGCTCCCATGACGTCACAGTCACATGCTTCAGGGCCACCCGGAGTATGTGACTGTGACATCATGAGAAGCCTATATAAATCGTTGTGGACCGAACATCGAGGAGGAGAAGAGGGAAGAAGACGCCGACGGCAAGACTGGGCCGGCAGAAGGACAACGGAGAGCTGAACCCATGCCATTTTTTTATTTAAAAATTGGCGTGGAGTTCCCGCTCAGGATTCATACCAAACACAGTGCCTGGTATTGGCGGGAATCCACGTCGGATCCTGTCCAATACAGTGCCGCATCTCCTTCTCGCTATTGCAGCGAGCGTGAGATGTCGCCACCCTGTCGCCGAGATGTCGGCACCCTGTCGCCGAGAATCTCAGCATGGGTGCAGCCAGAGTATGCATGTCTGCAGGAGGCAGACGTCATTGCTGAAGTAAGCAAGAAGGTGCTGACCAGGAGTAAGCGAGGAGTGAGCTTATCCCTAGGAAACTCTGTTTGTTCTGAGGAGCAGACTTTAGGCCTAGGCTAAAGGCCTGAGACAGCCGGATTGCTAGAATGAAAGCCAATAGGCTAAACTGTTGAGTATGCAAGATACAGTAATGGATGTATTTGTGAACTTTCTGTGCTTTTAAATAAAAGTGGGCTACCATGCCCTTAAATAGAGTTCCTGACTGGCTTGAATCACTGGAAAAATGCATCTATCATGAGAGCTAACAACTCCCAATCTTACTTATATATATATATATATATATATATATATATATATATACTGTGTGTGTGTGTGTATTGTGACAGCAGGAAGGTAAAGTCACCTGGTTGCATCCAGGGGGGTAGATATATTTCGCCCAGATTCAGGCTTTACGCCGACTTATACAACTAGGTGGAGAGTTGTATAAGGCTAGTGGGCTCATGGATGACTCATACCTCTAGGGAGAGTGTGGGGCGTCGTACAGACAGGGAGTTGATGAGGCCAGCTGAAGCTTGTCAGCTCATTTAGGCCTCTATAAGAACTCCCAGATTCATTAGGTGTTAGCTCATGCCTGGAACCAGACCTGTGTGGACTGTCTAGGGAGAGTGAACCCCTGTGCGGTGAGACAAAGCCTGTGTGGCTATTTGCTTGGACATTTAAAACCAGGGACTTAGGGACTAGGACAGCACTAGGCTGATCCCAGTTGTTAGTTAGGAAACCTGTATGTTTAGTCAGAGGTCAAGTTGACCAGGATTTATTTTATTTATGTTTCTTTTGCTTTGCTGTGTTTTGTCACTGTAAATAGAAAATAAACCGCACCTTTTTGATTTTGAAAACCACAACCTCCGTTTGCTGGGCCTGTTTTTGTCTGGGGAGCCCATCCCGGGGGTCACACACACCCGCTGCCGAGCTAACCCCCTCACAGTTGGTGGAGAACCAGTGGCAGTTTTTTTTTAAGCCAGCATGGAGGAGTACTGAAACAGCTGGCTCTAGCAAATGCCAATCAACAGCAGACAAATGCAGGTTTGCAAAGGAGCCTTGCAGCCCAGCAGCAAGCTCATCAACAGAGCCTTGCAGCCCAGCAGCAAGCTCACCAACAGAGTCTGGAAGCTCAGCAACAAGCCCAGCAGCAATCTGAGGCCCGCTTCATAGACCTGTTACAGAAGCAAGAGCAGAGACTACAACAAATGGAAGCAGTAATGCAGCAACGTCCGCAGACCAGTGAGGAAAGCCGTCCCACTAATACCGCGTCCTTTGGGGTGAGTCGTTTATTGACAAAAATGACTGGAGAGGATGATCCAGAGGTATTTTTGACCACATTTGAAAGGACCGCTGAAAGAGAAAAGTGGCCTGAGGAGCAGTGGGCTGGACTGGTGGCTCCTCTGTTAACTGGTGAATCGCAGAAAGCTTACTATGACCTAGAGCCTAACCAAGCAAAAGACTATGTGATGCTAAAAGCTGAAATTTTGGCAAGGCTGGGTGTCACCCAGGCTGTCCGGGCTCAGCGTGTGCATAACTGGACTTTCCAGCTTGGAAAACCCCCCAGGTCTCAAATGTATGATCTCATTCACCTGAGCAGAAAGTGGCTACAGCCAGAGACTTTGTCCGCACCAAAGATTGTGGAACGTGTTGTAATGGATCGGTTTTTGAGAGCTCTTCCTACTGCCATCCAAAAGTGGGTAAGCCATGGAGACCCAGAGACGGCCGATGGTCTTGTGGATCGTGTGGAGAAATACTTGGCTACAGAGAACCTGACGGCCTCTTCCAGAGACACTCGGACTTTCCACCCTAAGACCAGACCATCCCCAGGGGCGGATAAGAGGATTCCAAGGGGTGAGGGTGGAGAGAGTGAGAGGGTGGGAGCTCTACCCCAAGTTTGGCGAGAACAGCCTGGGAAATCAGCGGCTCAAGAGGCGGCAAGAAGGATCGTTTGCTACCGCTGCCGGCAAGCGGGACATATTGCAGCCAATTGCCCGGTTGTGGAGGAACCCATGCAGTGTGACTTTCTGACGGGCAGACGTCAGTCGCTGTGTGCGACAGTCGCATGCACTGCCATTCGAGGAACTGAGAAACATTTATGCAAAATGTGTGTTAATGGTAGAAATGTTGTGGTATTGCTGGATTCAGGTAGCCTTGTGACCCTGATAAAGGCTGAGTTAGTTAAAACAGAGGTCTTTGGGAATAGCAAGGTAGCTGTTATTTGTGTGCATGGGGACACCCGAGAGTATCCAGTGACTACAGTGTGTTTCGAGACCCCCAAAGGTACCCTCTCTCATCCAGTGGGCTTAGTATCTCAGTTACCGCATGACGCCATTGTGGGAAGGGATTTTCCGAAGTTCTGGGAACTGTGGGATGATCCTGAGCCCCCCACTGGTGCCCCTATGTACCAGGAATGTGATAGCCAGAACTCCCCTGAGAGTGGTGAGGACTCTCCGGAATTTCCCTTATCAGTATTGGCAGGGGAGACTCAAGAAACTGGAGAGGAGCCCACCTCCTCAGACGAAAACCTACCGTCTGTGGAGTTTTCTGATCTTGAGGTTCACAGGGAAAACTTTGCCACAGAACAGTTGAAAGACCCCGCCCTAATAAAGGCACGGGAAAACGTAGTGAAAATAGATGGCGAGTTAGTGAACCCAGATAATACCTGCACTTACCCATACTTCAGCGTAGAGAAGGACCTACTGTATCGGGTGGCAAAAAGGGCAGAAGAAACCGTTGAGCAGCTTGTGGTGCCCAAACCTTACAGGAAGTTGGTGTTGGAGTTGGCCCATGGGCACATTCTTGGAGGTCATCTGGGGACAGAGAAAACCCGAGAGAGGGTATTACAGAGATTCTATTGGCCGGGGGTGATGAAGGACATAGAAAATTATTGTTCCTCCTGCCCTGTGTGTCAGAGGTCGGCCCCGATGCCACATTTCCGTAGCCCGCTGGTCCCTCTACCCATCATTGAGGTCCCGTTTGAGAGGATCGCCATGGATTTGGTAGGGCCTATAATCAAGTCCGCTAGGGGGCACCAGTACATATTAGTTATAATGGACTATGCCACCCGTTATCCAGAAGCGATCCCTCTCCGAAATACCTCGGCCAAAACCATAGCCAAAGAGCTATCTCTTGTGTTTAGCCGGGTGGGTATTTGTAAAGAACTGCTTACGGACCAAGGTACACCCTTTATGTCCCGGGTTATGAAGGAGCTGTGTAAATTGTTCAAAGTGACGCAATTACGTACATCTGTGTATCACCCCCAAACCGATGGGCTGGTTGAAAGATTCAACAAAACCCTAAAACAAATGTTGAAGAAAGTGGTGGATAGAGATGGAAAGGATTGGGACTGTCTACTTCCTTATCTGATGTTTGCTATTAGGGAGGTGCCCCAATCCTCTACGGGATTCTCCCCCTTTGAGTTACTGTATGGGAGACACCCAAGAGGGCTGTTGGATATTGCCAAGGAAACTTGGGAAAGGGAGAGTTCTCCCCACAGGAGTGTGATTGAGCATGTCGCCCTGATGCAAGACCGAATTGCACAGGTAATGCCCATCGTGAAGGAACATTTGGCCCAAGCGCAGTTAGCACAGCAGAGAGTGTACAACCGTGGAGCCAAGACCCGTACCTTTTCCCCGGGGGATAGGATACTGGTACTTGTCCCTACGGTTGAAAGTAAATTCCTTGCCAAATGGCAAGGCCCCTATGAGATAATGGAAAAAGTGAGCGAAGTGAATTACAAGGTCAGACAACCAGGAAGGCGAAAGCCCGAACAGATCTATCACGTTAATCTGTTGAAAGCCTGGAGGGATAGAGAGTCCCTAGTCGCAGACACTTGGTCACCAGCTCAAACTGGTTGGGTGATTCCTGAGGTTGGAATAGCAGCCACCTTGTCACAACCCCAACAACAGGAGGTTAAGGAGTTTGTGCTTCGCAACAAGGAGGTATTCTCTGAGCTGCCGGGACAAACATCTGGGGTAGAGCATGACATCATTACCCCGCCCGGTGAAAGGGTGAAGTTAAAACCCTATCGGATCCCAGAGGCCCGACGGGAGGCAATACGGGAGGAAGTACAGAAAATGCTGAACTTAGGGGTGATAGAGGAGTCCCAAAGTGATTGGTCTAGTCCCATTGTGTTGGTGCCTAAACCGGATGGGAGCTGGCGATTTTGTAACGATTTTCGTCAGTTGAACAAAGTTACAAAATTTGACACCTACCCCATGCCACGTATAGATGAGTTGATCGACCGGCTGGGAACAGCCCGATACATGACGACTCTTGACCTCACAAAAGGGTATTGGCAAATCCCCCTGGCCAAGTCGGCCAAAGAGAAAACCGCATTTGTAACCCCAGACGGGGCGTTCCAATATAAAAGAATGCCGTTCGGGTTACAGAATGCGCCGGCCACATTCCAGCGGAAAATGGACCAGATGCTGAGGCCCCATCGGAAGTATGCTGCGGCTTACCTGGATGACGTAATTGTCCATAGCACAGATTGGGCCTCACATCTGCCAAAAGTGCAAGCAGTCCTGGACTCTGTTCGGGAAGCGGGGTTTACGGCTAACCCCAAGAAGTGTACCATTGGGCAGGAGGAGGCCAAATATCTTGGGTACACCATTGGGAGGGGAGTAATAAAACCCCAACTCAACAAAGTCGAGGCCATCCAGAGTTGGCCACGTCCCAACAGCAAGAAGCAGGTACGAGCCTTTCTGGGAATCGCTGGGTATTATCGGCGATTCATTCCCCACTTTGCTTCTAAGGCTGTGCCCCTAACCAACCTGACGAAGGGGAAAGGGTCGGTCATGATTAAATGGACCCCCGAGGCTGAGGCAGCATTCCAATTCTTGAAACAAGCCTTATGTAGCCAGCCAGTGTTGTACTCACCCGACTTCTCTAAAGACTTTGTCGTACAAAGTGATGCGTCAGATGTGGGGTTAGGAGCAGTATTGTCCCAGGTCTGGAACGGAGAAGAGCACCCAGTCATTTACCTCAGCAGGAAGTTGAAGTCCCATGAGGTAAATTACGCCACCGTTGAAAAGGAGTGTTTAGCGGTGAAGTGGGCTCTAGATTCCCTTCGGTACTACCTGCTAGGTAGGCACTTTGACATGGTTACGGATCACGCTCCGTTAAAGTGGATGGCTCAAAACAAGGAAACAAATAGAAGAGTGAATAGGTGGTTCCTGGCCCTCCAGGAATTCAACTTCACAGTAAAGCATCGCCCTGGCGTTCAAATGGGGAATGTGGATGCTTTGTCTCGAGTACATGAATGCCTGATTGCTGGTGTTCCAACCCCGAGGTTAAAACAAGAGGGGGGGGTATGTGACAGCAGGAAGGTAAAGTCACCTGGTTGCATCCAGGGGGGTAGATATATTTCGCCCAGATTCAGGCTTTACGCCGACTTATACAACTAGGTGGAGAGTTGTATAAGGCTAGTGGGCTCATGGATGACTCATACCTCTAGGGAGAGTGTGGGGCGTCGTACAGACAGGGAGTTGATGAGGCCAGCTGAAGCTTGTCAGCTCATTTAGGCCTCTATAAGAACTCCCAGATTCATTAGGTGTTAGCTCATGCCTGGAACCAGACCTGTGTGGACTGTCTAGGGAGAGTGAACCCCTGTGCGGTGAGACAAAGCCTGTGTGGCTATTTGCTTGGACATTTAAAACCAGGGACTTAGGGACTAGGACAGCACTAGGCTGATCCCAGTTGTTAGTTAGGAAACCTGTATGTTTAGTCAGAGGTCAAGTTGACCAGGATTTATTTTATTTATGTTTCTTTTGCTTTGCTGTGTTTTGTCACTGTAAATAGAAAATAAACCGCACCTTTTTGATTTTGAAAACCACAACCTCCGTTTGCTGGGCCTGTTTTTGTCTGGGGAGCCCATCCCGGGGGTCACACACACCCGCTGCCGAGCTAACCCCCTCACAGTATGTGTATATATATATATATATATATATATATATATATATATATATATATATCTCCACAGATGATTGAATGAACGGTCTGCCTCCTCCATAGTATAGGATTCTAGAATTGGAGAAGGTGTGGGGAGCAAGGGCAGGCATAGTTGGCACTCTTGGATGAGTGCCTATGACCGCTCCAGCAGCTGTATTAACCCCTGAAGTCCTGGAAGATTACTGGGCAGTTGGTGTTTGGGACTAGGGCAGCCAGCAACTGTACAAGGGACATGTCTCATTAAATTTAAGTACCATCCCTTTTGTTGATTAGAAAACAAACGAACTACTGTACACTTAAGCTTCAACTCTGGATACAGTCATGCAGAATAAGTAACATGCAGCCATTATCTGAAGTCAATAAAAAAGGAAATTGTTACTTTATTGATCATGTGGAAACTTGTTAAGAGCTTTCATCTTGATTCTGCAGCGATGCCCTCTAATGCTGCGTACACACGATCCGAAATTCCGACAAGAAAAGTCAGATGTGAGCTTTTGGTCAGAAATTCCGACCGTGTGCAGCATCCATCGGACTTTTGCTGTCAGAATTTCCGCCAACAAAAGTTTGAGAGCAGGTTCTCTTTTTTTCCGACGGAAAAAGTTCCGATCGGAAATTCCGATCGTCTGTATGCAATTCCGACGCGCAAAAACTACACATGCTCAGAATCTAGCAGAAGAGCCGAACTGCCTATTGAACTTCATTGATCTCGGCTTGTTGTTGTACGTCTTGTACGTCACCGCTTTCTTCTTCGGAATTTCCGACAAGATTTGTGTGACTGTGTGTATGCAACACAAGTTTGAGACGAAATTCCGTCGGAAAAAAATCCAAGTTTTTCTTGTTGAAATTTCCGATCGTGTGTACGTGGCATTAGAGGAAACCTGTACTTGCTGGTAATATGTGGGCAAGTATTGGTGACCTCCTTCTGAAAATTCTTGTTGCCTGGCTGTCTGTGTTTCAGGTCTGTGACATGAATATATTTTCAGCCGCTGCTTATAAAAACAAGAAATAATTGCAGCCAACAAAAATTCTAAAACTAATACATTTATTCCTCATTTCAAGACAGTGACTAGGGTCACATATATGACTTTATGGTATACTGTGCATTTAATACCACTGTTTGGTTCTTTGTTTCAACATACAGCTGTTTCAGCTTAGTTTGCCATCATCAGGACAGTCAATGGAAAATGCAGCATTTCTGATCTGCTTCATCCCATGTTCTCCATCATTTATAATTTACCTTTAGATTTCCTATTATGAACTACAGCAACATCTGCAATGATTGGAGCAAAACAGTACATGGGAGGGATCCATTATTGGATGATGCTGATTGCATGTCATGTTTTTTAGAAAAGCAGAATAATTTATCTGAAATGGGCTATGATACATTTTATTGTAACATACTCAAAGGTTTTGCTAAATATTTTTTTCCAAACTGCACATCCAGGTGACAAAGGTAGATTACTTTTTAGGGTATATGTTGAGTTAAGGTATTTTTTCCTTACTACTTTGAGGTACATCATATTATTAGATGAATTAATCGCTCTCAGATGTATTTGCTACACTTTGCTTTTTCCCCAGTTTTAAGCTCTTTGTCAGAAATGTATGAAGGAATAATTGTGATCTCTCATCACCTGTTCCTTATCCCTGAAATGTAAAGCCTGAATAGGGTTAATGTATCCATCTTGTAATCTGATCATCAAAATTTTAGTCAGCGTTAGATTTAGTTGTCTAATGCTTTCTCAAATAATTTGGCATAGAATTGTAAAAAAAAAAACTTGTAAGGATAGAAATATGAGAGCTACTATTGGTTACAACATTTAGAGGTGAATGCTCTGGGGTTGCCATCCTGAGCTGAGTCACCACTTCATAAATCACCAACCATAGACAAGCATTTAGCCTGTAGAGTTCACATTTCTATCTTTTGTGCTTGCTCAGCATCAGTGGCTAACAGGTTAGTGAAGCCAGGATTAAAAATAAAGCCCTGGAGCATGCACCTGTATAAAAAGTCAGTTGTGGTAGCTTCTTTATTTATGTCCTCCTAGGTTTCCTTAGGGTAATAATGTAAATTATTTTATTAAACAGCCTTATTAAAATTTAAATCTATGGCTATGCATGAACATTCATAACATTTTGAAATTTTGTTCTAAATGTTATTGTCTTCTACAACTCCATCAGATCAAAAACTTTTCTTGCTTTTCAGAAATGTTGTGTATTTTCATTTACCCTAGACACAATGGGAATGCATGTCATGTGTCACTACGTTAGCTATCTGCCTGACCTTTGCAGAGCAACACAGCATAATAATAAGTACATTTTTTAGGCTGTTATAAATGTGGTGGGCCTATTGAACCGTTAGGAACATATGCTTGGAGTCATTTTCTGTATGTGTGAAGTGTAAGTATTAGCCTGTATATACCCCTTTTTTTTGTGACAGATAAAGCTTTCTTTTGGTAGTATTTAATAACTATTTTAAAATTTTTTGTAAAGTAGAAAAAACAAACATTTTGAAAAATAACCTGATGATCTGTCTGTCTATTGAATTTCCTGAAGCCATAAACTTCCAAGATAGTACGCACATCCCCAAACTTGGTTAGTTGAGTTTTGTATATTGTATATACAATGGGACAGTCGGAGGGTGCGGGTCAGGATGATGTAATGTACAGGACAGCTTGCAGATTTCAGTGGTCAGGAGTTAGTGCCCCCCTTTTTGGTGGTGGTCAATGGTGTGTACCTCTTAAATGTTGGTCAGTGTCCCATAAATCTTGGTGGTGTTTTTTTCCCTGAACATGTGCCCCCTTTATGTTCAGTTTGCCCTCTTGCTGCTCAGTGTGTCCCCCTTTCATTGGTGGTCATTGGGAGCAGTGTTTTACTTACAGAAGATAAGATAGAGCAGGAGCGTTTTATTTTTGTTTTGTTTATACTTGCGATTGCTGTGATTGGTTCACAGTGATCCCAAGGCACAGGGCCATTTTGATTGGCTCTGTGCATTTTCCCTGTCATTAACACACTCTGATGACAGCTCAAACACAGGCCTCCATAGAGCATACTGGCCACCCATGCGTATATTCTGGCACTCCAGAGTCAATGCCGGTGTCCTGCCGAAAAAGGTCCCCTGGCGAATAAGGATCCCCCTGGACTGCGCAGGCGCGGCGCTTGTGCAGTACAAACCTCAACGGAGCCAGCGAAAATAGCCGAAGATGTAGAGCTGAGAGTCGGCTCTACACGGTGTCTGCGCAATGACTATGACACATGCTGCATGCTCCCAATGCTAGTGCTACTCTGCAAGGGGCGGGGGTGATTTTAGCAATAAAATACACATCTTAGTGGGGCAAGATAAAACAAATGATGGCTTTTGCAATGTTGATGGGCGGATTTGCACAAACTATTTAACTCACAAAAGAGGCAGTATTTTAAATTGATGGACCGAGATGATAAGGGCGGGTAGATACTGTGATAAATTCATTGTGTTTGTTGGTTAAATAGGTCGTGCCAAGCAGCCCATCAACATTGCAAAACCCGCCCTTCACTTGTTTTAACTTGCCCCACTAAGATGTTTACATTATTGCTAAAATCACCCCCGCCCCTTGCAGAGTAGCACTAGCATCTAGCATCGGGAGCGTGCGGCATGTGTCATACTCATTGCGGAGGCGCCGTGTAGAGCTGACTCTCAGCTCTACATCTTCGGTTATTTTCGGTGGCTCCGTTGAGGTTCGTACTGCGCAAGTGCCGCACCTGCATAGTACAGGGGGGTCCTTATCCGCCGGGGGGGGATCTTCATCGGCAGAACACCGGCACTGGGGAGCTACAGTTCATTGAGGGAACCATGAATGCCAACATGTACTGTGACATACTGGAGCAGAGCATGATCCCCTCCCTTCGGATACTGGGCCACAGGGCAGTATGCCAACTTAACAACTCCAAACACACCTCCAAGATGACCACTGCCTTGCTAAAGAAGCTGAGGGTAAAGGTGATGGACTTCCCAAGCATGTCTCCAGACCTCAACCCTATTTAGCATCTGTGAGGCATCCTCAAACGGAAGGTGGGGGAGCGAAAGGTCTCTCACATCCACCAGCTCCATGATGTCATCATAGAGGAGTGGAAGAGGACTCCAGTGGTAACCTGTGAAGCTCTGGTGAACTCCATGCCCAAGAGGGTTAAGGCAGTGCTGGAAAATAATGGTGGCTGCACAAAACATTGACACTTTGGGCCCAATTTGGACATTTTCACTTAGAGGTGTACTCACTTTTGTTGCCAGCGGTTTAGACATTAATGGCTGTGTGTTGAATTATTTTGAGGGGATAGCAAATTGACACTGTTATACAAGCTGTACACTCCCTACTTTGCATTGTAGCAAAGTGTAATTTCTTCAGTGTTGTTACACGAAAATATATAATAAAATATTCCTTAAATGTGAGGGGTGTACTCACTTTTGTGAGATACTGTATATTATGGGGTGCAGCCATACACTCATATTGTGGTGCATGCTGGGCTTTCAAATAATAATCTGTGCTAGGAAAGGAGGAGGAGGTATGCCCTTCAGGGCTCTTTAGAACAGAACTGCCTCTTGAGAGCATAGAGCTTACCACCTGCTGGTTGCAAATGGTAAATGTGAAATATTAATATGCAGTGTTTCATATTTGCTTGATTAAAAACATATTACAGCATTTGGAAAAGTGTTATTTTTTTCAATGCTGAAGATAATAAAATATTTAAAAAAATTGTATGCTATTGCAATACTTTTATTATTACTTTTATTATAACAATGTTTCCTGCTTTTAATAAAAGTCAGCATGGGTTTCAACATGGTCATATCTACCCAACTATAAAATACAATTTCTGAGTAGATAGGTTTACTTTAAACTATCGCTTTATGCAAGCTAAAACCAGTTATGTTTATTTTCACAGCAAATGACTTAAGTTTGTGTGTCTAATGATCCAAAAGTAATGTAAGATTTTTTTTAATAGTGTAACTTTATAGAGGTTGCTTAGGTAACAATTACTGTGTTTGATATTATCAAGCTAATGAACGTTCACTCTGGATTTTAGTCTCAAACTGATTTTTTTTTGGAACTTATAAATTTTTTTTTTACATATCTACTTGCCATGATTTAGGAAAGGCAATTTTCTTTTTCTGCATAAGCAGTCACTTGTATAGAAGTGACAATTTCACCTATGCTTCATAAGTCCTTCCAGAGCTCTTTATCTGGGCCAATTACTTTGTTCTCCAGAGAAATACTTCCAAACTGTCAAACTGTCCAGAGTGAGCCTGAAACAAAGGTCCTGTTGTATTGTGAAGATACTCATAACAACTTTTATGGGAGGCTGAGAGTGTACAAGTTCACAGTTGTAGCGATAACATGGCACTCTGCACTGTTTGGTTTGTTTATACTGGCAAAGACCGCCTGAGCCAAGACTGACAGAGTCATATAGAAATTTGCTATTTGAGCTGAAATTTACACACTTTAAGTGATGAACTAAGCAGGCTGGTGTTTTCTTTTTCTTACTCAAAAAGTGCAAGGTTACACAATGCAGACGGTTTTCATCTTTTCCCATAAATGCAGAGATTCCTAGGATATAAATGACTGAATTCATCACCAATTCATCAGGGACGCTGAGCTATGCAGTTCTGTTTACAGTGGCAGAAAGTTAATATAAATTTTCATCAGAAGGGGAAGTTTACACATATGATTCTATTTGTCCTTCATTATTAGCACCTGAGTCTAGGCTGGAACGCATAATTGTCTACAGGCACAGGCCAAATAGATGCAAGGGAAAGGCAAATAAGCACACCAAAAATAATTTTATGGTTGTCTGTTACAATTCTCTCCCTGGGATTCTTAATCTAGAAAATCAATAAACAACGGGAGTGAAACTCTTCTCCTCTTTTCAGGCATAGCTTTCAGTGAAATAACACTTGGAATGTTGCTGTCTGCTTTCACTTATTCTACTCCTTTCTCTTTTAGTGCAAACAACTGGGTTCAGTGTGTAAATGTTACATTAATTATATATTAGTGAATTAACTGGTCTGAAAAGACAGAAGGAACTTTAACTTGTTAGTAGGCTGTATTGTTTTTTCACTACTGTAAATGTGCAGTAATCCAAATATTCATCCAATATTTAGAAGTGCATCTGAGCCAAAAAAAGAGAAAAACTGGTCCTTTGTATACAAATCTTACATTTAGTTGGCACCTTTTACTATTACTACCTTAACTATCATGGGTGAGGGGTTTGCAGCTTCTTCTAGAATGGAAAGGCTGGAAGGCCCAGATCGCTCTTTTGTTTTGTGCAACACAATATGCTTGACATCTTCCACACAATATTCTTGTGCTTGAGGAGGATTCCTATGATCCACACTGTAAGCAGGAATGATTAGAGGCCCTGAATTAGAGGGACATGCTCAGAGGCTCTTAATAAACTTTAGAGATGAAATTCTACCAACATCAGCCTAATCACATTATATTATGTTGACCAAGCCGTTTGCAGCCAAGGATAATTGAGTGAAGGTATGCTGTTGTCCATTTCTATGGGCAGTAGCGAATAGAGCTCTTCTTCACAAGTAGTATAGATGTGCTTCTTTTAGCTCATAAGCATTGTGTATTTACAATGTACTAAATTTCACTGTTGGAAAAATTGTCCTTTTTCCATAATTGTTATGTAAGTTTTGAAGATATGGTAAAAGGATTGGAATCCTCTGTCAGGTTTTATCGCTATATGTGTCTCGCTGGAGAGATCCTCTCTTTATTGGTAACCATTGTCTCAGGTACTGTACAAAAAGTGATGTGAAGTCCAAAGTTTTAGGGTAGTCGCAGGAACAGGAGGGAAGGGTAAATCTTCCAATCTGGAAAACTGTCCATGGGGATCTCCTCAAATAGAAGAGACAATCTTTTCATTCTTGCTGTGTCCCAGGGACTGGAAGTCAAAGGAAATCTCTCCATCAGCATTCCGACAGTAAAAAAAAAAAAAAAAAAAAAAAAATCAAAAAATTAAGGAGGTTTTAGCCATTTCTCTACTCTATCAAAAACGAAGAAATAGTTTTCTTGCACCTTTCTTTGTTATATAATGTAAAATTAACCATCTCAACACTGTCATACATATATAAAACCTTATATTGAGATGATTATACCAAGACCATGGTTGCAGCTACAACCATGATCCAGATATTTTAGTTTTTTTTCAGTCGGCGATTCTCTTTTTAGTAACAGTGACCTTCGTGGCTGTAAAAACGTTCAATCACATTTTCAGGTGGCGGAAGGGGGTCTCATTTTGATCAGATGCTTTGGAGGCTAGAGGAGAGATATGGAGTCTAATAGATGCCAGATCTCTCTAAAAAGAAAACCTGTCATGGCCGCCCATGCTATCACAAGGGATGTTGTTCATCCCTTGTGATAGCAATAAAGTTGATCCAACAAAATAAATACAATTACAGTGCAAAAAAAGTCAAATCAAATGATAAAATCTAAAATATTTTTTAAAGTACCCCTGTCCCCTTCCTTCCATGCTCATGCACAAATGCGAACACACATGTAGATCCTGTATCTCCGCGAACATCAGAGCGAGAGCAATAATTCTAGCATCAGACCCCCTGTGTAACACTAAACTGGTAACCTATAAAGGCTTTTAAAGTGTGGCCTATGTATAATTTATTGTACTGTAGTTTGTCACCATTCCACGGTAATGTGCAATTTTAAAGCGTAACATGTTTGGTATCTACTTACTGTGTGTAACATCCTCTCTTTTATATTTGAACAAAATACTGGGTATATATTATATAAATGATATGTTTTATATTGTGTGACAAAGAAAATTGCAACGCCCACCATTTTATTCTCTAGGAACTCTGCTTAAAAATAATGTTTGGAGCTTCTAATGCCGCATACACACAGTCGGAATATCCGACAAGAAAAGTTCGATGTGAGCTTTTGGTCGGAAATTACGACCGTGTGTAGGCTCCATCTGACTTTTTCTGTCGGAATTTCCGACAACAAAAATTTGAGATCTGGTTCTCAAATTTTCCGACAAGAAAAGTTGTCGGAAATTCCAATTGTCTGTATGCAATTCCGACGCACAAAAAAACACGCATGCTCTGGATCAATTCAACGCATACTCAGAATCAATGAACTTAATTTTTCTCGGCTCGTTCTAGGGTTGTACGTCACTGCGTTCTTGACAGTCGGAATTTTGTGTGACCGTGTGTATGCAACACAAGTTTGAGCCAACATTCCATCAGAAAAAAATCCACGGTTTTCTTGTCGGATTTTCCAATCGTGTGTACGCGGCATAAGAATATTTTTAGAGAAAAAAGTGCAGATGTATGTGAGAAATGTCAGAATTGTCCTGGGGTAAAGTGGTTAGGAATTAAACTGATTACTATGGGAAACCACTTCATTGTTTTTTTACAGCTAAAAATCAATCCCACTAGGTTTATCTGCAACATAGGACTTTACCATTTTGGAAAATATCATCTCACTAGTGGGGCAACCTTATGGAGCGTTCACATCAGATGTGCTTAAAAATACAGGCAGTTATGCACTTTGCATTATGGCATTGTGCAATACATTTTAGTTGCATTGAATTTTAAGAGATCCTATAGAATTTTTTATTTCTATTAGTAGTTCATTAAAGGAAACATTAAGGCTCCATTCACACCTAGGTGTTTGAAATTCTGCCGGCAATTTGTCGCGTGACAATCTCGCCAAAATTGCACTGCGATTGGGATTCCATTAAGAAGTAATGGCATCGCAAACACATCCGGCGTTTTGCCATTATTTGAAATTGCGGACGATTCCGCTAGCGATTCCAAACGCCTAGGTGTGAATGGATTCTAAAGCTGTCATTGCCGACATAAGAAATGCTAGTTGTCAGGCTGTTATTCTGATCCTTTTGCATCAATGTATTTAAAGTTACTAACCCGGAACCAATATGCAGATATTGAGTTCTGATATTCCCGATTTGCATTCCTGTTCCAAGTCAATGCAGATATTGAAGCCCAGGGTATCAGGATAGCGATCCATCTATTACCATCTTCATAGAATGGCAACACCCAATTTGGTTTATGAAAGGTTTCCTGTGAACCCTTCAATGGAGCCTACTATTTTTCAAAACCTGAGCAGTATTAATTCAGACCAATGAAGCAGATTTTTTTTTTTTTTTTTTTTACTGCTCTGGTCCTAGATTTGCAGTTTACATCAAAGTCTTCTTAAATGGTATTATGCTCTATAACTGGTTCTCTTAAGGTTAGGCGGGAGTACCTAAGCGCCCCTTCTCTGGATGGCCCTAACTTTCTGCAGCCTTCAATATGTATCCTAATTTTTTAGAAGAGCTTCCAAAGTGTACACATTTGATTGACTTTTGCTGACTGCTTTCTATTGGGTTTAGCAAAACAGTCAAGAATACATATGGCCTTTGTGAGTGATGTTTATATAGTATACTCTTTTCTGGTATACCCAGAGGTGAAGGAGCATGTACAGTCTAAAAAAGCCTGTGTGTACCTCCTCTAAATGGGTGCACAGTCAGAGGAGGTCTATAAAATTTTTGCTTGGAAACCTAGCACAAACCTATCCCTCTGTTATTTGTTATCCACCATTGCTGCCATCAAACATGGTATTTGTCTTACTGCGGCTGTTTGAAAAACAGCTGATGATATCTTGTGCAAACTGCGTTTACATTTTATATGGGTTTGTTTGCATCAAAAAAAATTTTTTGGGTGGACTAAAAAGCTTCACAGCAATGCTAACCAGAAGAAATTCATGGCTTCTCCTGAAATCTTTAACCTATTCCAATAAACTGTTAAACATTTATTTATATTTCTTTAAAGTGGTATTTTAACCCAAAACCAAATATGTAATGTATTGCAGCTTACCAATGTGATGGTTGCATTAATGTTCTTTTTATAGGCTTTTTTCCCCTTTGTTTTCACCCGTTGCTCGGGCCCCCACTGTGAATGAAGGAGCCAAGCGGCATCTTTGGACAGCAGCATTGTCAGTCTGGAGATGTTATATGTCTAAACAGATTTAGATACATTAAACAAATTGAAGCCAAATTCCAACTCACACTGTAATTACAGAAGCAGTTACAGCAACAAAAAAAAAATATTATTTTGGGATAAATATTTTGCATGAATTAAATACAAGCTGATCATTGTAAGCACCCCTGTGAGTGTTAAATGGTTTGTCTCAGCACTCTAACACCTGGATTTATAGGAGAGCATGTTCTGTGGAACAACAGAAAATGTACAGGCTGAATCAACAGATAAAAATAAAGGAAAGAAAGCCATGAGACAGATGGCACTGTAGTACGGACCCCTAGGGTGCTCAAGGCATGTGACTGGGTGGAGATTATATGACATCCACCCAAAACTGTAGTGCTCCTGCTCAGCCATCATTTGTCTATAGGCTGGATGAAAAGCATTTAAAATACTCTTTAATTGTTCACTAGATGTTTTTGGGAGTTTACGCAATATAGCGAAAGTATATAGGAAATAGCTGATACATGTAAGCATAGTTCTTCTTTTATATAATATTACAAACAGAAGCCATGTAGAGGTAAACTTCAGGAAACCTTTTCCCTTTTACTGGTTGAACTAGATGGACTTGTGTCTTTTTTTCAACCAGACTAACCATGTAAATGATAAAATCTGGTGTTTATAGGGTATTTCGTAGGCTGGAAGCTGCATTGTTTTGTATTATGATGTACACTGAAACTCAGAGAATATATAACATTCTACAAGCCTCAAGCCTATTAACGTGATTAAGATACCCATAATGTAGTACAAATAGAATTTGTTTTAGATTAATAGTAGGAGTCGTAAATACCACAGCCCCTTATTTAGTAATGCAATGAAACAAATGTGAACAAAAATCCATTTTCTAGTAATTAACCAGTATTTCTTTTAAAACTTGTTTAATTACTGTATCAATTAGTCTTGTTACAGTGAAAGGTCAATTGCTACAAATGTGTAATTTCATTCTTAAGCATTGCTGTGATAAAATTGGTTTGTGGCAATAAGGTCATTATATTTCTTGTATTCCATTTATACTCTTTCTTGTTTTTTTCTTTTTTTTCTTCTTTTTTGTGCCTAGAAACTGGTTTGATCTTTCAAGCACAGAATTGAGACAACTTAAAGGGCTCCTTTAAGTTTAACATGTTCTTGACAGCAACTTGTGCCTTTGAGTTTGTTTTATGAGGTGATGTGATATCATTAAGGTTAAAGATTTTCAAATTATTTACATTTTTCATATTGCATCTCTTTGGAATTGGACACTTGATTGGCACAATTTATGTAATTTTCGTGTTTTGTTATCTACAAAGAAATGTTTTTTTCTTTAGAAAGATTTTCATAAAAGTATAATCCATGTTTTTGACAAATTTTAAAGTTGTCTCAGTGGGCACTTGGTTGAAACTTCTAGTCTACTGCTTATACTGCTTAGTAAGGGCCAATGAATATATATTTTTTCACATATATTTTCATGTGCTGTGGGTGGGGGGGTGTATAATGCTGAGACTTCGTAGTTCTGGGCCCTTGGGTTCAGTTCCTAGTGGAGGCACCATCTTTTACTTTGCTTATCATGGACATACCTCCCAGTAAGGACAGCCTGCCTTCCATTGCAGACTTGGTTAGGGGATGCTTTTTTGATCTAGCCAATAGGCTATTCAATTTGCAAGGGAAGATGCATTTTGCAATATAATTTTCACAGATCTTATTGAACGAAGTTTCACTATGCAACGAATACCCAGTCATATGCAAGGAAAATAAAAAGCACTTTTGCTTGCACATGATTGGATGGATGATGGAAGTTAGCAGAGCTTCACCTCATTCAACCACGTTTTGGGGTAAATTCCCTTAAAAAGTCCAACTTCCCTTGCAAAGTTAACAGTCTATTGTTTGTTTGTTTTTTGTATCACAGTATCCTTTTTTTTTTTTTGTAATAAGTACCTTAAACAAGCTTAATAATTTGCTCAACACAAATCGTGTTGAAACGGGACCTGTGAGCAAAAAAAAAATGGATTAACTAACATCTGTGGATCTGTCACTGCTACACCACGTGGAGTACTCCTGAGGCACCTCCTATGTAACAGCAGCCAAACATTGGCCAGTATATTGTGGGGTGTGGCCATGCATATTTTTTATTTGGGCTACATGCACGTGGACGTAATTGGGCATAAAATATGTTTGGTGTAAAACAAAAAAGTGGTTTTCCCACAGCTGGGAAACATGTGGGGCATACAGCCGGCCTTTGAAGTGAATGGTTATACACCCCTGTGTAAGCCATGATACTTTGTTGCAGAACTGTTGAATTGAGTAATATATGTTGTGTGTGTATGTGTGAGTAAATGTTGATGCAGAGAAGTACAAGGGCGCATAGCCATTCACTTCTATAACCAGCTGTATGCCCCACCTGCAGCTCACTTGCTGTGTGAAAACATGTTTTTATACTGGGCATATTTTATGTTTAACTGTGTGTATGAGGCCTTACAGTAAAGTGAATACGCTAAGGGGAGGGGGCATCACAGTAGTGTATTATTTGAACTCACGGCCTTTTATCAGTAATCTGTTGATTTGAGAACTTCTGCTTGTATTGCAGGAGAGAAATTACCAAATACCCTGCTGCAGCCGACTAGTTTTCTCTGAAATACAGAAAGCCTAATGAAAAAAATAAAATAAATCAAGACTAAGAAGTTTTTGACGGCTACTAAGACCTGATTTTAAAATTTGAATGTGATTGACAATACAGAACATATTACAGTAAGAGCACTAACAGTAACCCTTTGATGTGCTCTCTGAAATCTGGCAGTGATTACACATTACTTGAGTTTTTAAAAATTAAGCATAATTTTTGATTTTAGCATGGTTGCCGTGTTTGCTGGTTATAACCAACAGATTACTGTCCTATTTCTGGGAATGCTGTATAGAATTTTAACTTTTATAACTGCTGCTATGATCCCACCAATAATCAAACTAATAAGTAGATATTTTATGTGTACTGCTCCCTGAGAATGATGGATGGAAACATTTCCTCCAAACCTAAAGTTGTTAAAGGGAGAAGTCTTTTTTTTTTTATCTTAATGCATTCTATGCATTAAGATAAAAAAAAACTTCTGTGTGCAGATACCCCATCAGCCCCCCCTAATACCTACCTGGGCCCGATCTCAATCCAGCAATGTTGCACGAGAGACTTGGCTGTCCGGGATTCTAGCTTCCTGATTGGCTGAGACACACAGCAGGTGCCATTGGCTCCGCTTGCTGTCAATTAAAGTCAGTGAACCAATGAAAGGGCAGGGCTGAGCTGCGGCTCCATGTCTGAATGGATACACAGAGCAGCAGCTCAGCTCGGGTGCTCCCATCGCAAGCTGCTTGCTTTGGGGGAACTCGGCAGGAGGGAGGGGCCAGGAACGCAGTCGAGGGACGCGAGAAGAGGTGGATCTGGGCTGGTCTGTGGAAAACCACTGCACAGAGCAGGTAAGTATAACATGTTTGTTATTTTTAAACATAAAAAACAAGACTTTAGTATCACTTTAAAATTAGTATTTGTAATACCCGTGCCCAATAGTGGCGCAGTATAGCATTTGCCTATTTCCTGAGGTAGCAAAAGAAAGGATTAAACCCCTTTCACAGGAAAAAAAATTTCAACAAACTGCCAATAAATCTCAATGGAGGATACTGAAGGGTCAATGTTTCAACTCCAGTCCTCAAGTACCCCCAACAGGTCATGTTTTCAGTATTTCCCTCAGATGAAATGGCTGTGGTAATTACTAAGGCAGTGAAACTGATCAAATCACCTGTGCAAAAAAATGGAAAGCCTGAAAACATGGCATGTTGGGGGTACTGGAGTTGAGAAACATTGCTGTAGGTAACCACTTATTAAACCTAAAAAATAGAGAGTTGTTCACTTTAAGCTCCTTTTACCTAAAATGGTTGAGAGCCCAAAGCAATACTGCATATTAAACTTGACTTCATCGTAAATGAAAAGATAATGGCTTAGGTTTCATTCACATATGGAAACTTACAAATTTGAGAATTGTAAATAATCAGAATAACATAAGTAGCATTTGTTTTTGGCTGTTTTCCTCTTAGACCATTATATAATATGAATTTGCTCTACCAAGACGCATGCCACTGTTAAGATCAAGACCAGTCTGTTGTTATAAGTTCAGCTGAAGTTCCTTAAACACAACCAAGCTCTCATTAAGAAGATCAGAAGGCATGTATTTCTGGAGAAACACAATCCATGTGGTTGCCAGGAGTTGACATCAAGTTCGTAGCACATAATGATAATAAGAATATTCCATCATGTTGTAGTAAACATTTGGCCTGAAGACTTCTTTTAAGCCATACTTGCTGGAGGGTTAGGAAGTTCCTAATAAAGTATAACCTAGCAGCAAAATCAAATATAAAAAAAGTGCTGACATACTTTTCAGTCTGTGTAACTTATGTATGATCTTGGTTATTATGTATCTATTGCAGACAGATAAAACATGAAAATAATTAAATAGCTATGTTCAACTATTACATGGAAGTAATGCAGATTAAAAAAAAATTACAGTACACGCTGTCCTCATTTTAGGACTAGTTATCTATCAAGAGCATATGGCATAGGTACCTCTGGCCTGTAAAATGGGGGAGGGCCTGTGTAAACATTCTTGTTTCTCCTGTTCCACATAATAGTTTCTCGTATCATATTTCTTCTGACCTCGCTATCTGAAACCAATTACAGGAGATCCATTTGGGCTGCATCTATTTTCATAAGAAGCCTAGGCAGCAATGTTTTTCTCAGAGATGAATATCAACATCAATATGCTTCTGAGTGCTTTGTTATTTATGTTACAGAAGGATTTTGTAGCCTTCAGCTCTCAAGAATGTGTCATGCTGTGCTGTTTATACATTGCAGATATTAATGGGCGTAGATGTCATTTTTCATTTTACTGGTTAAATGCAACAGGCTTCTAGGTTAAACTATAATTTTTTAGGGCTAAAGCATGTAGATGTGCGGTGCCTTAACAAATAAGCGTATTTTCAGTTTAATGGAGAAAAGTAGTCAGTGATCCAGTCTGAAATAATATTTCCCTTAGTGAACAGACCTTTTTTTTTTTACTTTAAAAATCTTGTACTGCCAGAAAACCCTCTGGCAGTAAACTGGGTAATGAGTTATTTTTAAATAAGTTATTTAAAATAAAGCTGCATGCAATATTGCTAAATGTGCAGTTATTAATAATTTGTACATATTTATATTTCACTAAATATAGGCATTTCGGTCTGCCACAGTATAAAATGTTGTTTTTTTTTTTTAATAGGGATTGTTTTGAATGAGCTTTTTTTATGGTATCAATTAGATTCTGAAGTCAAAGAAAAACAGAATGTGTTACATATTATTGCACATATAGAGTCAAGATGAATGTAATGTGATCCCTTATAATTCTGCAATTACTAGGCAAAAATTTGTGTTTACACACCAATTGTAAACTGATTTTAATCTTTTTCCAAACGCCACCTGTAATCAAGCCCTAATTTAACAGACCACCCAATACCCTTAATCCCAAGACAGTTTTTTCTTAAGACTTGTCTTGCGAGTAGCACAGTCCAAAAGATCAAAGTATACTACCATGTGGTTTTGGGCTTCAACTCGTATGTCTGATAAAATCTAATATGTCAAACACAAGTTCAATTTCTTTATTTTGAAGCGATGAAGGTTTTGCTAGCATTTTAGGTATTATCTGTCAGTATTTCAAGATGTATGATTAAAAAAAAAAAAAACACTTTTATTTGCAGACCTTTTACATTGAAGCTAATTATTTTCATGCATGACTTCATAGCTTTTCTTTTATTTCCCTGAATTGAGTTTTTGACACCGGGTATCCCAAAATGTTTGTGTAGCGAAAACCTTCTTTCTTGAGAGTGGGGAACAGTTAGAACCGTCAAGCTTTTGCTTCTACCCAGGACACCATTTAAGATATATGCCTTCTCTTCCTGTCCTGCTGACAAACTTTTACCAGACAGGTAGTGAGGGGAATTCTCCAACAGCAACACAGACATAAACAGAGAGTAGGCTCAGGGAAGACTGGATCACCTATCAGATTTTCTTTTCTCTTGGTGTCCCTATTGCAAATTTTCCTTCACTTCCTGCCTTGTGAAACCATAGTTGGCAAAACAAAAGTAATGGTAAATCTCTCGAACAAAGTCCTATATAGCAGTAAAACTGACAAGAGTTCGAATCCTTGCTCGGTCTATCCAAAACTAGAAAAAAATTGGCTTGACATACAGTACAATTACAATCTTTGTGCTCCATCAAATAAATACATTGTTATTACAATCTTAGCATTATGTAAGGGCCTTCCTAATTGTATATAAATTGTATGGATTGTTTGGGCAAAATGGTAAATCTCAAAGTGAACGTAAATTGCCTTGTGTCCCCAAGCATTTTTCTTTTTCAGCTATGTCTGCCTTATGTGATATACGCTTTTTATTTTAAACCCGAGCCATTACATAGATTATGTCTGGCTGTACAATCAGATTGTAACATATGTGGCAAGGTTTGCATCTGGTATTTCAAATCAATTTATATTGATCAGTTTGGTTTCTAAAATATACTGTATGTCATTGGTTCTTGAGTGATAGATTGTAAAATGTTAGATGGTTCTTTTGCTTTATGAATATAAATTAATAAATTGTGGCTACAGTGATATTTAATATGATAAAGGATCATGTACATGTTAAAGTGGAACTAACTTCTAAAAAATAATGCTAGGATGCTAGGGGGTAGAGTGTTTTGGCAGAAAAGACATGCATAATAGTCTCTTATGCCAACAAGTTGATGAAGATACAGTGGACACTCCTGGCATCGTTAAGATGCAGAGAATGGAGCCAGGTGCAGGTGTGATGTAACTCCTGTGAGCGTGCCCAGGACTTAAATCATCACTGGTCTCCCAATGGCTGAAGATGAGCGGTGGTGGAACAGGAAGCAGCAGTAATAGAGGGATAGCAGCAGGGTACGAAGGAACAACCAACAGCCTGGATCAGCACTCCACTGCTGCGAAGATACTTGAACAGCGTGTACATTTGTACACTATCAATAAAGTTAAAAATAAATAAAGTTCAATGTGCTTAAAGAGCACATTACACCCCCTCACCACCACTGACAAATGGACACATGCCTGCTTGCTAATGCAACGTTTAACATATAGGTTGTGACAACAAGACCTTACCCACAAAATTTCCTATTCTTTATCAAGCACCTAAGACCTCTCAGCTCAATAAAAAAAAACTGAAATGTATTCTTTTAACATAGAAGGTGGAAGACACTTCTCACCCACAACTAACATAGAGGCATTGGAAGCTGTTTTTGTCACTATACATACAGTATCTTAAGAGTGGACATATAATTCAAACATTCGGGACCTCTAATGTTGGCACTTTGTTTAGCACTAATTCTGTTATAACATTTATTTGACTAAAAACGTACATCTTGGTAACAGACCAATAGAGATTCTGCAGTGGTCATTATTGCTCCGCTGACAGAGCTTTGTTGTCAATAAGCCTTACAAAAATCAGAGGACACTAATCTTCTAATGTTTCTAGGCATATTTATTGTATATGCTAGTACAATTTCAGCTGAAACCTTGAAGAGAAAAAAGGGAGCCAGAAACTTGATTTTAGTAAAATGACTTTGTTTTATTAAAATTATCAATATTTTCTGTTGTAATTACATGTAAGCAAGCAATTCTGCAGCTCATGGAAAGGCTCAAATGGCATATATTAAACAGCGGGTAATAATGCTGGGCAGAGAAGTATACTGAAGTAGCCCAAGCCTATCGTAATGAATACTAATGAACACGCAAACAATCCTTTGTGAAAGTAGATATATGAGTTACAATATGCTTTTTATTATTGTATCCAAATATTAAATTATCCAAAAAATAGTCTGACGATGTCTACTCTATGCAAAGCATATACAGTTCTTACTATGTGCATCAGAAATATTTACAACCTTCTGTAGAATCCTGTATCAATGAGTGTATCCAGTAAACACTACTGTATTTAGGCAATATATGTAAATTATTTTCTTTTTGAAACTACTTGTGTATCAAACTAGTTTTTTAATCGCTTATCATCCTTGTTTTATCTGTTTGAAGTTAGTCAGGATAACTGTAATTATTCTATTAATGTTTTTTGGCCTGGCCTGCCCCTTTCAGGGCCTCCATGACTAAGAGCTTGCATTAGAGTTGATACCCTTCAATGATAACACCTCTCCCCCACTCATTTAAGCTCATTGTTGTAACAGTACTTCTTATATCATGCTTTCTGAAGAATTTAGTTATTGGATAGTTAAAACTGAACTTGGGGAGACACTAGAATTGAAAACATCGAGTGGAAATGAATAGTTTGAATACTTTGACTTTAAAATGGAATGCAAATAGAAATAAAGCAGTTATACTCAAATTCTGCTATCACACTGTTAATCTATGTCTCCAACCACAGATCTCAGTTCAGGTGTAATGAGTGGATGAATTGTAAACCTTTATGTTTTCGGTCTCATTTGAATGGCTTAGGAAATGTGTTTCAATGCTCAGTACAAGGGAAACATATAAGTGTGCCAATTTCCTTAGTATTATTGTTATTATAGTTTTTTTTTTTTTTTTGGTTTGTCAGTTTACACAATTGCTCATTGATTTAATGGTTACAGAGAAACTGATGGAAATGTGTCAGTCTTAAGCACTTGATCGTTACAGTTTTCATTAGTCAAAATAAAATTCTGTTTCTGGGAATATTCAATATGTACATTATGAAATGTGAAAGTAAAATGATGCAACGGCTATGGAGAAATTGTAGCATGAGCTGTGAAATGACTATAACAGATATGATGTCTGAGTGATTTTCCAGTATGAGCTTATATCATCTTTGATCTTTTAAAATGGTTCCTGTACCTGCTGTGTTTACAACCAGTCATTTAAATGCTACGTATTAAAGACAGTCATTTCAATGTATGAGAAATGAAATGTCATTATAGTTTCAGGCGGGAAATGTAATTGTATGTTTACTTTAACAGCATAGACATACAGGGTAAGGTTGGAAAGGGTTACATGCAATGCATTCTGCATAAGCAATGCCAGCAGTTATAAAGTTTGATTTAAAAAAGTTAAAGCAACTCTCCTGTCTAATTGAACATCTGTCAAAAAAACTGTTTCTTGCAAAAGAAGGCCCAGTATACTCAACCTATTCTCTTGTCTTTTACCTTCCCTACTTTTCAGCATTGCAGCCTCCATAATAGAGAAATTTGGGATACAAAAATTTATACTCGCCTAGCTGGATGCAGCATCTGTCCCCCTGCCAGCTCTGAGAACTGATCGCTCAGTTCTCGGTATTCAGGCTGCAGAGAGCTGGTGACTCTGTCATCGGCTCTCTGCTCTGGCGGCCCCCTCCCTCCCCCAGTTCTCACTCTGGAGGGGCCGGGAGCGGCAGACTCAGACTCTCGGTAGCTCACTGAAAGGCTGAGCCAGCTACAGTACCAGTCCAGGATCCAGGATCCAGTCCAGGATCTTTTCAGAGCCTAGACCAGCTCTGTGACACAAGTCATTGGGTACGTGGGTATACTGTGTCTTAACCACTTGAGGACCACCGCACGCCGATGTACGTTGGCAAAATGGCACGGCTGGGCACATGGGCATACAGGTACATCCCCTTTAAGAGCCCAGCCATGGGTCGCGAGCTTGCCGGCGGCGGCGCGCTCACGACCCGGTCCTCTTCTCCTTGACCGTCCCCGCGGGAACAGTGGACCCGATCGCCGCTGGTGTCCCGCGATCGGGGCACAGAGAGGAAGAATGGGGAGAGGTAAGTGTAAACAAGCTTCCTAGTGTGCCTGTCACTGATTGTCTGTTCCCTGTAATAGGGAACGACGATCAGTGACGTCACACGCTAAGCCACGCCCCCCCACAGTAAGAAACACAAATCAGGGCACAATTGACCCCTACAGCGCCCCCTCCTGGTTAACCCCTTCACTGCCAGTGTCATTTTTACAGTAACCAGTGCATTTTTATAGCACTAGTCGCTGTAAAAATTACTGGTCCCAAAATAGTGTCAAAAGTGTCCGATGTGTCCGCCATAATGTTGCAGTCACAAAAAAAATCGCTGATCACCGCCATTACTAGTAAAAAATAAAAATTTGATAAAAATGACATAAAACTACCCCCTATTTTGTAAACGCTATAACTTTTGCGCACACCAATCAATAAACGGCGATTGCGATTTTTTTTTTTACCAAAAATATGTAGAAGAATACGTATCGTCCTAAACTGAGGAAAAAAATGTTTTTTATATATATTTTTGGGGATATTTATTATAGCAAAAAGTAAAAAATATTGAATTTTTTTCAAAATTGTCACTCTTTTTTTGTTTATGGCGCAAAAAATAAAAACCGCAGAGGTGATCAAATACCACCAAAAGAAAGCTCTATTTGTGGGAAAAAAAAGACGCCAATTTTGTTTGGGAGCCACGTCGCACGACTGCGCAATTGTCAGTTAAAGCGACGCAGTGCCAAATCGCAAAAAGGGGGCCTGGTCCTTATGCTGCGTATTGGTCCGGATCTTAAGTGGTTAAAATGTAGGCAGCTGTTTTTGACAAATGTTTAGTGCAACAGAGCCACTTCAGTATGAATATTAGCATAGATATTTACTTTCCCAAATATAAATATTACAACTTTGATTACAAATAAGATCTTGGGATGACTGTAAAAAAAATGCAAGTCACTGGAAGCCATTCTATGCATGTGCAATACCCCCCCCCCCCTCCTCCCACACAAACACACTCACTCACTCTTCCACACAATTGCATCATTATGACTGACACACATGAATGTACCTAAGCTTTTTTTTAAGTTTTGAATAGAGTAGTGGATGGATTGAACCCTGCTTGGTTAATTTTTGCTGTATTTGTCCCTCTGGGGAGATTTCCCTTAATTTCCTGTCCTGGAGACACAACAGGAAATGAGAGAAAATATCACCAGAGTAAGGAGAATTCTCATCCAATACTGTTGTCACCAGAACATTTGACCCCATTGGATGGTTTACCTTCACCTCTTGTTCTGGGGACCACTTTTTGGATTTCCCCTCATTCCGTCTAATTGACAATGGTCATCAGGACAAATAGAAGGGGTAAATCTCTCCGCAAACAACAATAACAACTTCACAGTACTCTAACCCTTCCCCAACTCTAAAAGTCTTGTTTTTAAATACCATATAGCATAGTATTGCAGCTATTTATTTTTTATTTTTTTGTAGCGTGGATAAGGTTTAGAGCCTCTGTCAGGTATTTATTGCTGTCTTTCTTTGTGTAGATTGGATACTACTGACTTAGTGTCCTGGAGAGGAATAGTCCCTGGGTCAGGATGCGTGAGAAAATATTCCCAACAGGTACAAAAAACATAAAAAAATAATTGATCGCACTTCTTCCTCCATTCTATCCAAACTAGATTATTATTTTGTTAGGTGCTGTTCGCTATATTTTGAAAAAGTTATTTTATACATACACACTTTTCTTTCATTTGTACCAAGTGCCAAATAAGAGAGATTTTGTATTGGAAATGTTAAAGGAGTCAGTCCTGTGGCACAGTTTTTTTAAGCTCCTTGTGTAAAAGTTCACATAAATCCCACCACCTTTTTAAATTGTGGCTGTGCTGCATATGGCCATGAACAGTTAACTAAACTCAAAGCACTAATATTATAAGTAGTTTTATCTTATATTTATTTTTTGCATCCTAATACCTGCTGGAACAAAAGCCCATAAACAATATGCATACCTGGTAACACACATGCTTTCTTCTTATCTATGCCTATTCAGTCCCCACCACATTTGTTAGAATACATAAGTTTACTTTGTCACTATAGGCCACAGCCTTTCCACAAATCTTTGAGTCTTTGCTTTGCTACTTGCTGAAGACCAGACGTGATCCACTATTGGGTTTTCTGTTTGGGGAAGGTGTAACTTTCATAAGCTTCTGAATCTTTTAAAAGGATGCATTTTGACACAGACATGATTGCAAATGCATGCAAATCAAAAATATCCCAAATATATGTATACATATATTTTAGTCTGCTCACAATAACATAGTTTCTTGTGACGTCAATATGTCCCATAATTTGGGATAGCAGAATGTTGTATTTTAAACAAACAAAAAAATCACTACCATACACAAAATGGGCCGAATATTTGACCAAAATAATAAGCAATTAGCAGATTGCCTTGATGGTGGATCCATTTAAATGAACCTGTTTCTCAACTAGCTTCTTCAAGATTACTTGAGGATCTAGTAGGCAGATAGGCATGCAGGATTGTGTGATAGCTTGGAGGTAAGGGAATTTTCTAAATAATTATTCCAGTTTTTAGGTAAAAACTTATAATCACCTTTCACAAACTCAACACTATAATATATAAACTTGTGATGTTTCTCATTGCCTTGCCTGCACAGATCTGGACACATTTTGCACCCTACTGGGAGTTAATGACTATATTCTATATGCACTAGTGTGGTGGCTATTAAAAACGGTGACCCACTCCATACAGATTTCAGCAGCATAGATAATGGTGGCTCAAAGAAGTATGTTTTCCTGGACCTGTTTTTTTTGCTGTGGTCAATAAAGTCATTAATTGCTTTGGTTTGAATAAAAGGGGCAGTCAGTACAGACCAAGTTGTGAAACAGATGGCTCATATAATTTTGCCTGGTCAGAATTTGCAAAATATCACCACAGACCTTTTGTAATGTGTTTTTCTTTTAACTTAACTGAGTAATGCTGGGTGATTATTTTTATTTTGCCAGACACAGTTCTATGGCACTATTTGGCAATGTTGCCCAGTTGGTTAAGGGGCAGAGAGAGCCAACAGGGAGTACTGTTGTAAGGAGAATATGGAAGAAAAATCAGTGCAACTTGATGGTTTTACTATTTCTACTTCAATAATAAATATGCATGGTTATCCATATTGGCAAATTTACCCAGTATGCAAGTATCATGTTTGGCTTTATCTGTTTCTGCAAGTATTGTTAATAGCATATACCTAGCTACACACCAAGATGTCAAATGAGCATGCTGTGTTTTTGTGACATAAAATACAGAGATGGTCTTATTAAATTGTCCTAGATAAATGTTCTGCACTTAATTCATTTCTAATGCCTCATGTACAATACTGGTCATGGCAGTGACTGTACCACCAGTATCTGGGTAGATGAATCATTTGCCATTCTAACAAGTGGATGACTGCCCATCTATTACTGTTTCCTACTCAGATTGGTCATTATAGATGACTAATGATTGTAGGGTGAAGAAGATGGAGAAGTGTATATACTGACTTTGCACAGTTTTTGGTGATGTGTTGCCATACACTTCTTTCCTGATCTTTCCATGTTCTCACCTTGAGGCAGTTTCTATATATTGTCCACCAACACACCTTCATAATAACTAGATGTATGTGTTCCTTCAGTTGTCCTTTGGGCTGGATATATTCTATACCTGATCAGCAGCCAAATAGCCAACTGAAGAGGTGTGCTATATAAGGCTGATGATGCTGCTGCTGATTGGGAAATATGGGCTTAGGATTGTCAGTCTACAACAGAAATTGATGTTGCTGATATGATCTGTATGTAAGAAACCTTGCAACAGAGGTTTTTGAAAACTCTGTAGAGTGACACATGTCTTTAATCTCAAGCTCATAAGTTCAATGATCCATAGCAACCAATTAATTATTCTGCCCATTAGTCAATCAAGTCTAAGATGAAGTTTGATTGGTTACTCTGGATTACATCACTTGGCATTTAACAAAAACTCTTTTTAGTAAATAAGCCCATGCATTTGCATTAAAGGCTAAGTTCACCCTTTTTTTCTAAATTCCAGCACCTTGTGTACCAATATAGCATTAACGTATTTCTTTTGCAAAAATAAAACAGATTTCCATTTATTCTACACAGACTTCCCTCACTCTCCATAGCTTTTTAAAAATTACTTCTGCCTTACATCATGCTCAGACTTTGTCATGACACAGGAAGGAGTTGACCAGCTGATATCATTCGCACACACTCTGCACCATCTACCCTCAGCTGGTCAACTCCTTCCTGTGTCATGACCAAAAATCTGTCCAGGAAGTAAGGCAGAAGTAATCGAGTAGTGTTTTTAAACAGCTATGAACAGAGTGAGGTAAGCGTGTGTAGAATTAATGGAAAGCTGTTTTATGTTTGCAAAATAAGTATAATAATGCTATATTAATATATAGGGGAGCTGGAATTTAGAAAAAAAAGGTGAGCTTGGCCTTTAAAGAAATTTTCAAAAGAAGATGATAAAATAAGCATTTTGTAACAAAAAAAGTTACCTTTTGACGTCCACAAATACTTTAGCAAAATTACAGTATTTACTCTGGGGAACAAAGAAGACCTTATACAGGCGGTCCCCAGGTTACAAACAAGATAGGGACTGTAAGTTTGTTCTTAAGTTGAAACTGTTTGTAATTTAGAACATGTATATTTTTAAGTGTAGCTCCAGACAAAAAAACTATTTTTAAGCTTTTTGGATAACATAGGGAAGGGTTATCACCCCTGTAACATTTGTTTTGCGGTCTGTGCCCCTGTTCAGAAGATTTCACCTCACTTTCTGTCCCAATGACAATTGGATTTTGAAAATTTTGGGTTATTAGGGAAACAAGGATTGGTGAAAAAGCATCAGTGGAGACACCTTTTTCCCATATTAACTCTGAAGCCCCATACACACTATCAGTTTTCTTGCAGGTTTTTCTCTTCAGGTTTACCAAAACCATGTAGTGCAAGGGCCTGCCTGATTGCATACAAATTGAAACTCTTAAGGTTTGACCTCATATTAGATGGTTTTGGTAAACCTGAAGAGAAAAACCTGCAAGAAAACTGATAGTGTGTATGGGGCTTAACAGGAGAGAATTTCCCTTCCTAGGGGTAGATTTCCTCTCACTTCCTGTTGTCTCCCTCCGTTTGTAAGTAGGAGTTGTTTGTAAGTCGGATGTTTGTAAGTAGGGGACCACCTGTATAGGAATGTTTCAAGCCCAACGGGCATGGATTTTGTTTTACCTAAAGCATGGTATCCCAATGGGTGTTCATTTTTATTTCCTTGCCTACAGTGAAAGAAAGGAAGTCTGAATTCTGATTGGTTGCTCTCACCATTATAGATCGTTCATTAATAACTGTTGTACCTCATTTGTGAAAAATTTGTATTTTCCATTTCACCTAAGTAAGCCAGATGAAGGAAAGACATTTTTCCTGCATCTGTAAAACTAGTGACCAGTTTGTTTGATGCTATCCATGTATTGCTGCTCGCTCTTCTGCTGCTGGTTCCTTTACTAGTGATACCAAGATCGTGTTTATTTTATAACATGCTTTGAAGTAAAGAAAACAATGTATGTGGTATATTGTTGGATGAGATCTTAGATGTGTGAGTCGTTATACAATATGTAACCACTTGTAATACAGTGGAGTTAAATTTAATGGACCCCATAAAAACACGGAATCTTTTCACAAGAAATGCACATATGTGCATGGCCAAATACTTCTTGATCGCCTAAATTAAAATCATGTTTCTAACTGTTCCTTATGCTGAAAACACAATCTGCGTCTGGAAATAATTGATTTTCAATTTTCTAGCATGTCTTTTTATTTAGTTTTCTTTTACTAAAGCTTCCTTCATTTATTATATTTTTTCTAAAAGCAGAGATCTCTGTATTTCATTGCAAATATTGTTTATTGTACTTTCAGGATGTGCCGTATTTTTGTTGAACTGAGTAATGGAATGCGTCAATGAAATCTGAAAACTGACCTGCAATTACTTGAGAATTCTAGGAGACAATGACATGATTGTTGTGGGAAAGTCTCCAAATGCTAAAAGTATGCTCTGCAAACGTATACCAAAGGCTTATGTGGGAAGGCAAATCAAAGTTGTAAGGAGATAGAGCCAGTGCATTCATTTTGTTTACTTTGGTTTTCACAGTCTGCCTGCTTTCGCTGAAAAACTTGCTTGGAGCAGACTGTAGCAGACCTCTCTCTGTTTTTTCATAATTGATCAGGGGATGACTGCTTTCCCTGAGGGTTAAGACGTGGCAACTTTTTCTGTTTGCTCAGCATCTCAATGCAGTAGTTCAAACATTGTTCACACCAGCTGGCAGTGTAATGCCATATGCACATCTTGTCAAAGCAACTGTTGTCATGGATACTAGACACTATCTGGGAAACCAACTCATTGATTCTGTTCTAAATTTCATCAGAATTTTATTGGATTTGAATCTCTGTTATTTTAGTGAAAAATATTTATGTTCAAATTTGAGAACACTGTGGTATGAATGATGTTAATTAAAACTATGGAAACTGAGAATATGACATTTAAATTAATTTGCATCATTTTAAAGCAAAGGACCAAAAATGTCCTTTTGGTATGAAAGTTTCCTAGCCTGCAATTTAAAATCCTCTCTTGTAATCTCTAGGGGTATGTCAAGTATTCTAAAACTGTTACAAGTGCCTGTTTTACCATATTTATTTTATGTCAGGTGCCTGAATTGTGGGGAAATAATACAATCTTTTTTTACTGAGAAGAAAATGGCAGATGTTTACACATATATGTACCACAAATTCTACTGCCATTATATAAAGGCTTGTTCACGTGGTACTACTCCTGCCCAGTTTTCCACACTTGCACACCACATGTAACCCAGGAGCACTGTGTTGTACCATTGTAGGCAATGGCCCAGATCTGATATCTGTGTTGTTCAATTGTAATGCAACACATTTAACATAAAATATCCCCAGCGCTCAAAGCAGCTAGTCAGAACCCAAAACAATTTAAATTGCCTCTAGTATTTTGACAGAAAACAAGAGCATGTAACAAGATCTTTTGTGTTTTTAATCTAAATATCTGAAGCAGCTTAGTTTATAAGTTTTCTATGATGACATGTTAGATTGCATTCTGGGGAATATTTGTTTTATTTAGCATGTTTCCTCACATGTGCACACCTTGCTGATATAAATAGATTTAGGCAGCTGCCATTTTTTGGTTAGATGCACTATGTAGTGCAGGCGTAGACAAGCTAGACACTCCAGCTGATGTGAAACTACAGATCCCATCAGGTCTTTGCCTTTAGAAGTCATGCCTGTGACTGTCGATCTTGCAGTGCCTTTTGGGGTTTGTAGTTTCACCACAACTGTAGTGCCAGGGTTGCCTTCCCCCTAATGTTTTTGAGTGTGCTCTACGTGGAGTGGCAGGATAGGTGTTCTTCAGAGTGAAACCATTCTATGGAAAGCAGTGATACTGATCTTCTGTATACAAATGTGAACAAAGCCTAACATTAGGTCGTGTTAACTTTTGTGTGTGTATGTGGGGGGGGGGGGTGTTATAATTTTATCATTGGTTTCCTGTTATCCCTGTTGTTATGGCTCGATCTGTGTAGTTCATAGTCTAGAGTCCAGAATGATCAGTCAACAGTATTCCTTCTTGGGGATGATGCAGAGTTGTGACCCAAAATATGAGAAGAGAGAGAGAGAGCTGCTTCGCTATCAAACTTTGCCAAATTTAGTAGACACTGATCCAAACACTGCATAAAATAGCATAGAAACCCCCTACTAGGTCATTGGTGTGTATTGTCACTTTTCTGTCAAGACGTGTGAATAACTAAAATACCCAAACATGTAGTAAGACTGTAGGAATTTGGATATTGTGGAATGCTCTGTTTGATATGTAATTGGACTAAGCAAAAGCATAAGTACATTTGCATGTATTTGTAAGCTGAAAATAGAAACCTTTTGAATGTTCAGGAGCTTTATGGAGCCACAGCAGAACTTGCAGCATCATCCAAATGCTGAAAGCCTAAACGCTCCTTGAAGCTAAAGGGTCTTATCTGTGCAGATGTGTACCCAAAGGGAATGGCACGAGAATGCATGTGAGTTACAGCTCAAAGCCTGCTCCCTATTGGTTGCAGTTTAGAAACCTAATGAGGTGGAGCTGCTACTGTGTGGCCATGATACCTTAAAGTGACAGGATGCTTGGAGCTTTAGATAGGCTATACATGGTGAGTTATTTTTTTTCCAACCCCCCTCCCTGTCAGAATACACAGATCAGTGTTTACAGACAATGGCTGATTGCTGGTTTTCCATGCTGGTATATGTAAAGCCAGGAAGTGAAAATTACTGTTCTGAGAAAGCGTGTTGGATTGGTTGAGATCATTTTGTGTATAAAAGGGTAACAGTGGCAAAATCTCAATGTTAATTGTGAAAGTGTTGTCCCTAAAAGATGTTCTAAAGATGTTCTAGTTAGACATTAAGAGAAATATAACGTTTTTATCAAGTGTTGGAAATAGTACCACACATATAGTGTACTTGGTAACATAAAGAACACTAGCAACCACAAATAGTTTGGATGCAATGACATATGCCTTTTTTACATTTATTTCTTATGTAACTGGCTTCAGTGGTCCGATGATCAGTGTGTTCTGGCAATGGAGGAGTCCCTATGTCAGAATACAACAGCACAGTGTGTGTGTGTGTGTAGGGGGGTAACTCCCCCCAAAATGTTATTTATATTGCGTTTCTTGCAGTGTAGCTTTAGGCAATTGCCTAGTTGGCCTTTATGATAAATACAGCAACTTATATCCCATGGTGTCCATTCACCTTTTAAGGGTTTGTTTACACCACCAAGTGCCCGTTATAGTGTGCATAAATCACTAGACATGTGCACACTGAAATATTTTGTTTCAGATTTTCGTTTTCGTCCGAAAAATAAATTTTATTTAGTTACTCCCGAAATTCATTTTTATTTTCCTTGTTTTTTGTTAAAAAATGCATTCGTCTGAAAATCCGAATTAATTAAGGTTGAATCTGTCATTAAAGGCTTATGGTGTCTGTCGAATGTTCTAAGAAGATTCGACGGAGCAGCTAAATTGTACGACGCCGCAATCGTACATTTCCGGTCGAATGTTCCGCCTACAAGCTGTAGTAGAATTCTAATGTTGTATGACTAGTAATAATTATATTTATTAATTATTATTACTAGTCAACCAA
The DNA here is from genome assembly GCA_029206835.1 of Rana muscosa. Classification (NCBI taxonomy): domain Eukaryota; kingdom Metazoa; phylum Chordata; class Amphibia; order Anura; family Ranidae; genus Rana; species Rana muscosa. The sequence goes on along the minus strand of CM055118.1, from coordinate 726,974,656 downwards.
CATTATAATTCTATAGCCTATGGGCAGAGCATTTCACCATAAATGTCCGCTCGCTGCGATCGTATGTTTTTAGCTGCTTCGTCAAATCTTCATGTCTCTATAATGTCAAATCTTTTCTCTCTATGTTGAATCTTTTCTCTCTATGTAGAATAATCTTGGACTAATAGAGTTAAGGTTAGGCACAGTTGACCGCAGGTTTGATAGACACAGATTGTTTTTGTCAGCGTCATGTCGAATCTCCTATCTATATCTAACTGTTGTCGCAATGAAAACGAAAATAAAGCATTTGTTTATGTCGGATCTTTCGGTTTTCGGATTCTGCGCTTTCATTATCGTTTGTTAAAACGATAACGAAAATACCCGAAATTCGGACGAAAATGCATTCGGACGAAAATGAATGCACATGTCTATAAATCACACGTGACAGTGTGAGTTGTGCATGCGGGGTGCAGTACACTTGCCTTTTTTTGTAACCTAAACTTAATTTTAGTCTATGCACAACTACATGTTGTGTTGCGCTAATGCACATTATAACACAATTCTGTGCATTGCGCTGCCTAAAAAATTTGGTGTTAAGGAGACACGTAGGCAACAATTGACTTCGCTGTGTCCTTGCGGTGAACCTGTGTTGATAACTCAGATTAACACAGTTTATAGAATCTAGTGTAACTGAGGTCTAAAACTTTTTAGTTTTCCTGTTTATTCCAGTCTTGAGACATGTCCAAGATTCAGACTTAGCCCCCGTTCACAGCGGTACGACTTTGACAGTTTCAAATCACATGACAGGTCGCATCCTATTGTCAGCAATGGAGCCATTCAAATCGGTGCGACTCCCAACTTTGAAAAAAAATAAAATCCTGCACTATTTTTTGGTGATTTCAGGTGCGAATTGCATAGACATCTGTGCATGAAGTCGCATAGATGTCAGGCAAATAGCACCTGGAATTGCACTGCCCTGCAACTTTGAAATTGTGCTACTTCAAGTGAAGTAGAACAATTTTAAAGTCGCATAGAGTGTGAACCAGGGCTAAATATCTCCTAATGTCTCCTACTGCTTGCACTGCTCATTTGTATTCGGTCAAAATAGAAAGTTTTTTCTCAGGATTTTTTTTTTAAATCATTTAAAAGAGTGCATTATTATAATACAAAGCAGATTTGTACATTTTAATATTTTTTAAACATACGTGTATGTTTTCCACAAAGAGCTCACATGTGCCTAGTTGATGAAGCTTTTTTGTACATTATAGATCATATACGTCACATATTAAAATGTTTGGGGTAAAAGTGCCCAAACTTACTAGAATCCTGTCCTGAAGGGAATGTGTATGCACTCATATTTATGGGTGGCATGCCTAGCAGTGTGTAGATATTGATAATTTTGTGGTTGATATCCACATATGATATTTGTTGGGACAGCAGCAGGGAGTGGGGCATAGGACAGTAACTGAGGCATCAATGGACTGCTAATACAAAGGGGAATCAGAATTAAATTAGTGAGGAAGGTGGCGTGTACTATGATTAGCTTGCCAATGTCCACCATATAAGGAAATGGAAAAGAGAACTTAGTGCAAAAACTGCACAGTAAACTAGAATGTATATAAAAAATTTTTTTTTATTAACATCATTAAAGCATTAGACAATACAAAGAACATACAAATATTAAGATGCAAAGCATCTAGATACCCATAAACAACATAGGAACATGGCATACAGAGAGCTATCCATAATACATTGTTGTACTAACTACCATGGACACTTGCGTAGAAACCTGACATGTTTCGGAATAATGTAGTCCTTCAGAGGTTATTCATATGGGTAATATTTCTTAAAACATTTTTTTCAGATGAACATCGTGATACTATACAGCATGGTAATTCCTGTTAGATATGATGGTGTGGAAATAAGCGCCACGGCGGAGAGACTCAGGAAGTGCCAACATAGGGCCAGAATCGCATACACAAGGACCAGGATGGGGCAAAAGCCACCAAGAAAGCACCGATCAGTCACATAGTCTCTTTCTCCATAAAACATCTCCTCAGACCAGCAGCTTCATGCCGCCATGATGTTACACATGTTCATCTGAAAAAATTATTTTAAGAAATATTACCCATATGAATAACCTCTGAAGAAGGACTATATTAGTCTGAAACATTTCAGGTTTCTACATGTCCATGGTAGCTAGCCCAACAATGAATTATGGATAGCTCACTGTATTCCATGTTCCTATGTTGTTTATGGATATCTAGATGCTTTGCATCGCAATGTTTGTATGTTCTTTGTATTGTCCAATGCTTTTATGATGTTAATAAAAATATGTTTTTACATACATACTAGTCTGCCTTTTAAAGTCCATGAGGGTTTTACTGTGCAGTTTTTGCACTAAGTTCTCTTTTCTAATATAAAGGGGAAGAGTTATGTCATTCTTGTTGTTATGACAGGTTTTCCTTACCCCTTTCACTTCTGGGACAATTTCACATACACAAAATGTACTTTATGGACTTAAATGTGCTAAGGACTGTCCAGACTTTGTTTTCTGAAAACAGGGGACTGGGAGAATTTAAGAATGGTTGTCCCAATATGTGTGTCGCAGAATATTTACACTAATGTTTTTCAAATCTAGATTTTCAGTAATTTTAGTCTATATAATCATTTCTGTCGTATTAAGCTAATAAATAAAAAGGTGATATATTATAATTTTTTTGTACCCTATTCATTTGAAGTTAAACTAAAACAAAGATCTTAAAATGACTCTTCTACCTGTAATGTGTGTGTGGATATTTATTCTGTGTACCGGAATAGACCGTGTATGTTATGTCTGTGGGAGTGTGTTATACATGTGTTTGATTTTTTGGCAGCTTGTAGAAGAGATCCATCTGAATCCATTCTACAGTGTGTATACTGTACCAAAGCCAGTCGCTATTGCTATTTTTCCTATATGCTTTTTATTGCCACCCAGTTGTTATATGGGTTGATTGAATTACGAAGAACAAGCCATACACAAGTTCAAACTAAATTTAGAACTTCTGATTTGCATACTTGTTTTAGATCATAGAGTATTAAATTCTCTCAACCTTTCTCTTCATACAGATTTTCTTTGAGTGAGCTCCAAAGTGAGAAGAAAAAAAGGGTCTTCCTGAATGCATGATTTTGCAACCAGGTTGATTTTAGTATTTTGTAGTGTGCACCTGAGAGAATTTTCCTTTGTTGGCCCATGTGTTAAGAAATTGATCTTAATGTGTGACCTGCATTTATCAAGTGCAAATGTATAGTGTCAACAGCAAGAGCGAGGGTAGAAAGGATTATTACACTACTTTTTGTAACATAAATGTGTTATTGTTAACTGTAATATTGTTTCTACTTCGACTGTTATTTTTGAAGAATGCACTTAAAATTTTTAAAGCCATTCCTATATATATATATATATATATATATCTTTTTGTGTCTAGGCTCTTCAAGCAGCAAGGCAACTTATTTTACAGCAACAAACAAGTGGACTAAAGTCTCCAAAGAACAGCGAAAAACAAAGACCACTGCAGGTATGCTTTATTTTATTAAATAATTTTGACCTATGCATATGAAAGTTTTATATTTGATGGGAACTTAGGAAAATACCTCATCTTCAAACTACATGTCTTCTCCTGTATAAATGCACATTTGCCTGACTCGTCCACATGTATTCTAATATCTGTACATTCGCTGTTTAGCCCCAATAACACTCTGAACATCATTATTTTGCATAGCCAATAATCAACAGTGAGAAAATCCTTATATTATAGATTTTGGCTCCCAGAAAAACTGGGGAATAGGAGCACATAACAATATTTTACTAAATGGAAGAACAATAAGCATTTGACAGTTTTTATTGTAAAATGGAAAAACATCTCTACAATTTCAGGTACTAGCTTAAATCAGCCTGTAGATTATGCAAATTTTTTTTCCTTCCATCCAAAGAAAATTGGATGTCAGTTTTGATGGGGGGAACCCCTAACGTGGCTCCTGCCAGCGGGGAGCTTTCCCTGCTGGCAAAACACTATGATCATTGCTGGCAGCCATAGCCGCCAACGCTAATCGTATAAAAAAAGTGATAGGCTAGTTGTACCAAAGCTGATCAAAGGATTGACTACACTACAACCAGCCTGCTCATAGATAGATCAAATCTGAGCCGGTCCCTGCTGAACCGGCCAGGAGTTGAGCCAACTATGTCTGGCTTAAGGGCATTTATCCCATTCAAGGAATCATCAACCAATTACAGAAGGCCCAAATAATAAATGATTTAAAATGAATAAAATCATTTTTACCTAAGGGCGTATTCACATAGAAACACATACCTCTACAGGGGGAATAGCCATTTATTTATCTTTTTGTTCTAGTGCTGATCTGTGTGCAGGCAGCCTATGTAAGTGAATGTATATGGGGCAGCTGTACAAACTCACTCGCACAGCTGAGTTTGCCAAGGACATTTGCACAGCACCCAGCACAGAGCCTATGCATCCAGTGCTGTGCACCCATCCCTGTATATCTGTCAGACTCTGCATTGTGAGTGAGTCTGTAGAGCTGCTGTTTCACTTATATGGGCTGCCTGCATGCAGTTACAAGCTTGTACAAATAGATGACCAAACAACTCTTTAAACTGTACAGGGCTTTGCGTCCATGTGAATGAGCCCTAACGTCTTCTACATTAGTTTAGTGACATGGTAACCTTTTATGGTGTCCTGGTACAGATTTATTTATAGTGAGTACCTAGTATTTGATAGATGGTCCTTGAAGACGCAGGAGTTGTACAAAGAACTGAGACAGGAGAGTTCTCAAACCAACTGTCTGTATTTTGTTTTCGATACATTATTTGGGCTCTGAAAAGGTAGCTTCCCATTGTATCTAACATTTTATTACAAAAAAAAAGTGCTTTAGACATAAAAATTTCAATTTTTACCCGCAGCTGAGTAGTCACTCCAGTATACTCAACTTGCTTTTGGCAACATCTTAATTCATAACTTTGGTTTTAAATAATACAGAGAGTAAGTGAAGAACTGTCTCCCGAAGGACAGCATAAAACTGCTGTCAGAGAAGTGTACCTGTTTTCCCCTCTATGAAGTGTATGAAGTGGAGAATACTCATGCACTGGCACAAATTGAACTTTGAATGTTTAATTTATTATCTCTGGAAGGTTTTTTATATGAATAAAGTGATATTGTAAGAAAAAAGCAAAGTGATAGATGTTATGTATGGCAGCATGCTTTTGGCTGGTTTATTTTTTTTTATGTTTTACAGACTTAAAAAAGTTCTGATACAAAATTTATATATAAAAATGTGCTTTTTAAGCAATATATTAGTTTCCACAATGTGATCTAGTTAAGCACACATCTTCCATTAAGTCTTCTTCAGATTGCTTTAATTCTACGTTGAGTTTTATCAGAGGTATGAACAAAAATATTAGGTCCTCCATTTGCGAGAAGATAGAATTCTTCCGACATTTATAAATACTTCAGGCGGTATTAAACCCAAAAACAAACATTTATTATATTGCAGCTTGTCAATCCTTAGATGTGATGGCTGCATTTGTTTTTTTTTAAGCTTTCTTTCTTTTAATTTTACTTGGTAATCTGGCCAGTAGTAGGTCTGTTGTTTTTCAAAAGATCAAGCTCTCCTCCAGATATATCATTTACAGGGATGAGACAAACCATTTAACAGTGGCAGGGGTGCTTATAATGATCAGCTTTTATTTATTTTAGTAAAGCCTTTATCCCTAAAAGAACAAAAACTGTTGCTGTAACTGCTTATAAAGTATTAGCTAAATTTTGGCTTCAGTGCATTAGTTTATTTAAATCTACTAGTACATCTAACACTCCTCTCCCCCCAGATTAACAATTCTGCTGCCCAAAGGTGCCCCCCTGTTCTCCTTCATCCAGAGTGGGGGAACTCTAATACAGGAGATGTGTTACTGGCCAGATTACCAGGTGGCCACAGAGGGAAAAAAGCCTTAAAAAAAAAAAAGAAAATGTATGCAGTCACCACATCTAATGATTGGGAAGCTGCGATATAGTCCATGTTTTGGTTTTGAGTTTAAAACCGCTCTTAGTGTACTGTTTTCATGTTGCATGTGTTGGCAGCGTTCAATTATCCTGCAAGTGGAAAAGTGACAGAAAAGATCAGGTTGATTGGAAGGTTTGAGTACAAAAGGACACTTGATTTAGAACATATTTCTGTAAATGAATTCTTCTTTTATTGACTTTAAAGTATCAAGACATGTCAGTCTTTATAAATCAATTGATTTATTGTCAGATTTATTAGAATGTGTTTGGTGTCTTTATCCTTTATTTGTTGGCTCTACAAAGGTTTATATCATAACATATGGCTTATTTAATAATACAGTGCAAAGAGCAATGCTGTGCTGTAACCTTGAGCATCCAAATATCATTTTTTAACTCTCAACTGTAGTTTGATAACTGACTTGCGATTGATTGCAGGATTTTCATGTAACACTGCTTCTATGTCCTGTTAGATTTTATATATAGCTCGGTTGTGTGTGTTTACAGAACAGGTGGGACTACATATAATAATATTATTTTTGGTAGTTAGTGCTCACTAGTTTAATGCATGCAGCAGATTATCTTTTAATATTTCAGTATGAAGATTTATCTATAAGGAACAAATATATATTGGTGGCATTTGCCCAGGAACCGCTACTCTACTTCTGTATTTTTGTGGTTCATAGCAAGCTGCTAAAACCTTATTATGATATTGGGAAATCTGGAGCATTTTACCACCACACTTATTATAGGCTCACCCGTAGGTACAAGTGGTAGTACAGAGTTTACTATCACTTTAAGGGTGTGCTACATCACTATAACATATGTCCACTTGGGTTCATTAATTAGATATACTACCCACTACACAGTCTGCAACTGGTACAATGGCATGTGCCCCAGCATGAATGCTTGTTATTAGACTAAAGCTGGATATTTTTCATTGTGCATGAGTACAGGACTCCCTCATGCACGTGCCTTCTCCCATTTACACCTGTGAGTTTGTTTCTTAATGTGTGTTTATTTTATGTGTGGTCTACTAATGATTTACTGCAATATAAGGCTATGTTGCGCCTTTCTCTGCTTTATATGTGTTTTAGATTGACTCCAGCCCCCCCATCTGTAATAGAGTCGGCAGCATGTGGATGTGCACTTACTCAGTGATAGCTATCATTTATTTAGTATATTGTATTACCTCCGGGATTATATTTAGATCTATATTTTATTTTGTTTTTATTTATATTTATATCTATTTTCATGTCTGTTGCATTGATAGTATCATTATTTATTTTACCAATTTTGGTTCTGATGACCGATTCCCAGTAGCAGTTGGCTTATAAACACATTAGTGAAGATTTACAAAAACTAGAGTGTACAAAATCTGGTGCAGCTGTGGATGGTAGCCAATCAGCTTCTAACTTCAGCTTGTTCAATTAAGCTGCGGCAATACAACCTGGAAGCTGATTGGTTTCTATGCAGAGCTGCACCAGATTGTGTATGCTCCAGTTTTAGTAAATCTCCCTCATTATGGGATATTTTCCTTCATAACAATAAAGAAAGTTTATACTATACGCAGGAACACCTAGGGTGGTTGTTTTTTATTTTATTTTGCAAGCAGGAGACAAACTGGTAAGGATTTCTTAGTAATCCTTTTAACAGTTCATTGAGCAAATTGTTTGGCTTGGTGGAGCTACCAATGATTCTTAATAACATTATGTGAACCTTAATGACTGTGTAGTCCTTTGACTTTATGGAGCTAGTTTGGCAAACAGATCTTCCTAATGTGATTGTGTTGAAGTGTATAGGTTAATAACCATTAAAAGTTGAAGTGTAGGCAAAAACATTTATTGTGGCATTAGTTAGGTACCAGTAAGTCACTTTCAATGATTTGTGGCCCACCGGTGGCTGTTACTTATAAGTAGCCTCTGACACTGATGTCACTGCTGCTCGCCTATGCAACTCCCCCATTCAGAAAATGTCTTGGATTCTTTTTAAAGGATTCATGCTGTTCTGTGGTTGGACAAGGGGATTGTGACCTTCAAACATCCCTTGTCCAATCACAGAATGCCTTGTATGCCTTGAGCAAAAATTCAATACATTTTGTGAACTAAGGACTGCACAGTGAGCGACCTGCAGTGATAGCTGTGCTTTAGCTCCAACTGTCCGTTTCACTGACAGTGTCAGCGGTGAAAACATTGTCCGAAATTGTAAGTAACATTTTTCAATAAAAAAATAGCCACCAGCGGGTCACATATCATTGGAGGTAACTTTTTATTAGTACATAGCTAATGCCCCAATAAAGTGTTCACCCACACTTCAGCTTTAATCTTTTTCTTTTCTTTTAAGTTTTTTTAAGGGTTTTTGTTTAGTGTATTTTGTGATGTGAGGACAGACTTTTTATAGTCTGTTGGAAATCCATCCAGTGACTTTGTCATATACTGTAGAATAAACACACTGTTTAGCAGATTCATGGTTACACTTTACAGGTACTGCATTAGTTAAATATTAGTGTGCTATAAAGAAGAATCAATCCATTTTGTTAACTCACTGAAGATGCTATTTTCAGATTTCACTCTAGTGAAAAATGTGTGTTTCCACTTTGATTTAGAAATTTTGGTCACTGCAATATACTTATCTTGTTTTATGTAATGAGGCCTGCAAAATTCTGTTGCCTAGCTGATATTTAAGTAAAATTCACTGACTCAATATGTTGTCTTATATAAAAAATATGGTGCTCTGTGCATAAAGTAAGTTTCCCGAGGACATTATTTTATTAAGGCTGGGTTCACACTATTGCGAATTGGATGCGGTTCCCCGCATCCAATTCGCAATAGCAGGAGATGTTGACCGGCTCTCTATGAAGCCGGTTCACATATCTCTGCTTGCCGCTCTGTGTGCGACTTTGCTCAAGAGAACCGTGCATCTTTTGGTCTGTTTCAGGTCTGAATTCAACCAAAAATTTGGGCTGAAATCGGACCAGGAACGGGGACGCTCCGGACCCCTGCTGTGAGCCGCATGCGAAGATAGTGTTAACCCAGCCTTAATGCATTTGGTGTATTTGTAAAATGTTATTTAGTGCATTAAGAAAACTGTTGTCAACCACCTGAGTCCACAGAGCCTTTCCTCCCTATGCTGACTTTAGTTCCATAAGGCTGGGTTCACACTAGTGCGACACGACATCTGTCCTACTTTGGATCCGACTTTGCCCTGTGACATGAAGCCGACATATGTCCGACTTTCAATGAACGGGGATCCGACTTGGATCCCCGCCAATATCAGGCACTGTGTTTGGTATGAATCTTGAGGGGGAACTCCAGGCCAAATTTTAAATAAAAAAACGGCATGGGTTCCCCCTCCAGAGGCATACCAGGCCCTTGGGTCTGGTCTGGATTTGAAGGGGCGCCCCTACGCTGAAAAAACGGCGTGGGGGTCCCCCCCAAAATCCAAACCAGACCCTTATCCGAGCACACAACCTGGCCGGCCGCAGGGGAAGAGGGGGGGACGAGAGAGCGCCCCCCTCCCTCCTGAACCGTACCAGGCCGCATGCCCTCAACATGGGGGGATTTGGTGCTCTGGGGCAGGGGGGCGACCTGCGGCCCCCCACCTCAGAGCACCCTGCCCCCATGTTGATGAGGACAAGGGCCTCTTCCCGACAACCCTGGCCGTTGGTTGTCGGGGTCTGCGGGCGGGGGGCTTATCGGAATCCAGGAGCCCCCTTTAATAAAGGGGCCCCCGGATCCTGGCCCCCCCACCCTATGTGAATGAGTATGGGGTACATCGTACCCCTACCCATTCACCTGGTGGAAAAAAATTGCAATAAAAAAAACACACAGCTTTTTAAAGTATTTTATTGCACAGCTCCGGGGTCTTCTTCCGACTTCGGAGGTCTCCGGTGTCGTCGCCGCGCTCTCCGGTTCTTTCTTCCGCCGGGCCTCCGCTAACTTCTTTTTAGCTCTTTTGCTAACGGAGGCCCGGTCTTCTCCGTCATCTCGTCCGGCTCTCCGTTGTCCTTCTGCCGGCCGGTCTTCCCGTCGCCGTCTTCTTCTCTCTTCTCCTCCTCGATGTTGACGCGTCGCTTCCTCCCGCTGTAATACTGGCTCTCCGCTCCGCATTAATATAGGCTTCTCATGATGTCACAGTCACATGTTCCGGGGAACACATGGCCCCGGAGCATGTGACTGTGACGTCATGGGAACATGTGACTGTGACGTCATGAGAAGCCTATATTAATGCGGAGCGGACAGCCAGTATTACAGCGGGAGGAAGCGACGCGTCAACATCGAGAAGGAGAAGAGGGAAGAAGACGGCGACGGCGACGACGACGACGGGAAGACCGGCCCCTCCACTAGCAAAAGAGCTAAAGAAGTTAGTGGAGGGGCCGGCAGAAGGACAACGGAGAGCCGGATGAGACGACGGAGAAGACCGGGCCTCCGTTAGCAAAAGAGCTAAAAAGAAGTTAGCGGAGGCCCGGCGGAAGAAAGAACCGGAGAGCGGGAGAAGAACCGGAGAGCGGGAGAAGAAGAAGGCGACGGAGAAGACCGGGCCTCTGCTAGCAAAAGAGCTAAAAAGAAGTTAGCGGAGGCCCGGCAGAAGAAAAGAACCGGAGAGCGCGGCGACGACACCGGAGACCCCCGAAGTCGGAAGAAGACCCCCGGAGCTGTGCAATAAAATACTTTAAAAAGCTGTGTGGTTTTTTTATTGCAATTTTTTTCCACCAGGTGAATAGGTAGGGGTACGATGTACCCCATACTCATTCACATAGGGTGGGGGGGCCGGGAATAAGGGGGCCCCCGGATTCCGATAAGCCCCCCCGCCCGCAGACCCCGACAACCAACAGCCAGGGTTGTCGGGAAGAGGCCCTGTCCTCATCAACATGGGGGCAGGGTGCTCTGGGGTGGGGGGGCCGCTCTCTCGTCCCCCCCTCTTCCCCTGCGGCCTGCCAGGTTGCGTGCTCAGATAAGGGTCTGGTTTGGATTTTGAGGGGACCCTCACGCCGTTTTTTCGGCGTAGGGGCGCCCCTTCAAATCCAGACCAGACCTAAGGGCCTGGTATGCTCCTGGAGGGGGAACCCATGCCGGTTTTTTATTTAAAATTTGGCCTGGAGTTCCCCCTCAAGAGCAGCACAGCACAAGTCGGATCATGCAAGACTGCGGTCCGACTTTGATCCGACTTCAATGATAGTCAATGGGCTGAAGTCGGATCAAAGTCGGACCAAAGTAGTACAGGGAGCATTCTCAAAGTCGGACCGACATGTGTCGGACCAGTTAAGACAGCTCCCATAGGGAAACATTGATTTTCACACGTCATGCGACATGAGCTCCCAATGTCGGAGCGTTTGTCGCCCCAGTGTGAACCAGGCCTTAGGGGAGATTTACTAAAACTGGTGCAGCTGTGCATGGTAGCCAATCCCCTTTTAACTTCAGTTTGTTCAAATTAAACTTTGACGATAAAAATTGAAAGGTTTATATTCGGAATTGCACCAGATTTTGCACTCTGCCGTTTTAGTAAATCTCCACCATAGGGTTTTCTTTAGAGATGTCACCATTCCACACCCTATACCTTTTAGATTTTTTTGGTTAACCTGTGTATTATGTGTTTTTTTCTTTTTTTGAAACCTATAAGGTTTTAATATGGTAGTGGTTTGAATACATAAAATTGTATTCCCAGAATTTTAGGTACGAAAAATAAATGACATTTAAAAAAAAAAAAGAAGCATTTTCCTGTAATGGGTGGAAGGTACTTAGGAGAAGTGTATTAGCCTTCCACCTAAGCACGGTTAACATGCTAGCATTTTTCCTGCTTTTAATTACATATTTTATTCTTTGGAGAATGAAGATTTTTTTTTATATATATATAAAAAATAAATTATATAATATATACAGTACATATGTGTACAAGTTTACATATTCTTGATTTAATACAGAATGTTACTTGGCTAAATGGGGTTATTTAAATTACACATATTTCACTAACAGTATCCTAATACACAATTGCATTTATTTTCTTTCTTTTTTTTTTCTTTCTCATATATGTAGATTGAAGCGCTTTGCCCAGTACTTCATGTCCTCTAAGCCATTGTGCTGAATAATGTTGATTATGAAATGTTCAGTGATCACATTCCACTTGTGACTTGAGTACCCATTAGCACATCACCAATGCAAACTAATCCTGGCAGAATGTGTTTTAAGTAAGACTATGAATTTTTTTTCTGATAATTTTACTTCAGAGATGTACATTAACAAGTGTTTCATGAACAAAACTAGCTTTATTGGATGTATGCTACAACACGAATGGGGGAAATCCATAGTTATTTTTCATTTGCTTTAACAAAAACAGCACTTGCAACATACATACCTCAATAGATAAATAGAAAAATAGATGATAGAACATATCCATGTAATATGGTTATTCATACATTTGAAATGTGTGTACTCTGCCTATACTCTTTAGGGTGTAGAAGTGATTGGATTTTTTACTACAACAGCCTGATAGTATTTACACTTGGAGTACACTTAACTTTTTTATATTGGCACAACTGTCATAGAGAAGTTACAGAGTAGAAATGTCTTTCTGTGGCTTATGCTGTTTGTTAAAGCGGACCTTGTACAAAAGTGCAAAATCCACGTATTTCTCTGTTGCAGAGAATGCCCAAAACCTGACTTGTACTTTAATACAGTGTTCTTCGCCCCAAACAGAAAATTACTTTTTTGGGGGTGTTCTATTTACCAACCGTGTACAGAATGCCTCCAGGTTGCTGTATTGAATTTTACAGAAAATTACAACACTGCAGTCTAAAAAAGGAAAGGTCATTTTAAATTTCAAAATAACACTATGGATGTCCTAGCAATTGTATATGGTATATTATTATTTTTTTATTTGTTTCCACATAAGTGGAGTTACTCTAATGCACATATGATTGTATTCATCTATACATTTGTTATTGCTCTGACCCCCAAAGATTGCGTTTTTCCCAATCAGCTTCCATAGTCTCCATGCACTTCTACAATTTTACATTATGTAATTTCACAGTATTTTTCTTCTGTTCAGTGACTGGAGATTGCCTGAGATTTGGGTAATGAATGAAGAAATTTGAGCAGTTTGAAGGTCCTTCCTTGATTTTATTGTTTATTATGACAATGAGGGTAATTTATCAAAACCGGTGCAGACAGAATCTGAAGCAGCTGTGCATGGCAACCAATCAGCTTCTATTTTGAGCTTGTTCAGTCAATGCGATACTAAAGTCTAATTTTTTTTTGTTTCAAAATAACAAACATGTTATACTTACCTGCTCTGTGCAGTGGTTTTGCACAGAACAGCCCAGATCTTCCTCTTCTTGTGTCCCTCTTCGGCGCTCCTGGCCCCTTCCTCTGCCGAGTGCCCCCACAGCAAGTAGCTTGCTATGGGGGAAGCTGAGTCGCAGCTCTGTGTATCCATTCAGACACGGAACCATGGCCTGGCCCTGCCCCCCCTCGCTCCTCATTGGCTCACTGACTTTGATTGACAAAAGCGGGAGACAATGGCGCTTCGCTGCTGTCTCAATAAATGAGGAAAGAGAGTCCCGGACAGCCAAGTCTCTCGTGCAACATCGCTGAATCGGAGGGACCTCAGGTAAGGATTAGGGGGCAGAGGGGGGCTGCTGCACACAGAAGGCTTTTTATCTTAATACATGAAGTTGACCTGCTTGTCCAACCACTTTAAGCTTTGCAAATGTGAGCTGAATGGTTGCCATGCACAGCTGCTCCAGATTCTTTCTATTTGCATTTGGATGACTCTTTAGAACATTTGATAGAAGGTGAGGAGGTGGTATATCCTCACCACCTGTTTTAACCCCCTAAATGCGTAGCTACCACAGTTTTGATGCAGTTGAAGCACAGCATTATTCACTTAAATAGGTCCTGTTTGGTGGGTGGTAGTGCCCCCCAAGTGCAACAGTGGGTTTAATTCCTGCCGTGTCACGTTTATTCTCCAGCTGCTACCTCTGCAGCTAAAGAGGGAGCTGTTAAAGGGTGGAAAAAATTCAGGCTAAACTGCAGGATTTTACTGACCCCTAACTGCAAGTACTGTATAAATGAGTCCTTAGAGAGATTTAGGAAGTCTCAATGGTCTACGAGTGTGGGGGCAGATAGGACTTATTTATTTAGTTTATTCATTCACAGATCCCCAAGGGGCCCTTTCACACTGTTCAGTTCTTCTTCTGTTTTTGCCTTATCAAATGCGGAAGAAAATGCTCGACCATTAAATGCTATGCAGCTCTTCACACCAGTCAGTTGCAGGCCAGTTGCGTTTTTTGACTCCCATGTCCTTTTACAAGTGCAAAATGCATCGAAATTGCTGCAAAAACGCATATGCAGTTTACTGCATTTTTGCAACAGAGCAGTTTTAAAGCAGCCTGAGAGAGAATGCTGCAAATGTGCGAGTAGATCCCCACACAGGCAAACTGATTTCAAAGCTGTCAACTGCTAAAGGGGAGAATAACTCCTGCATGCTGCCAGAGAGGGGCCATTTTGGAGGTGGGTGGATCTACTTGACCCCATGTTACACCCTAAATAGAGGTGTAATGGAACCTGGTCTTAAACATGGAGTTAAGCAGGGCATAGATTATGCAAATCGCTAAATTCCCCCATCAACACAGTAAAGCCTCGTACACACTGACAGCTCAGGTCAGAGCTGCTGTACTAACAATCCAATGTTTGTTAGTACAGAAAACTCCCCTGCTGTGCTATTGTGTTCTGACAGGGGGACAGTCCCCCCCTCCCACCAGAGCACACTGATCAGCGAACTCAGCCTTTGGCTGAGAGCGCTGATCAGGAGCCAATCGTCAGACCTTTTTCAGTCTTGATTCGGCCGGCTTCTGTCAGATCGGTTGCTATACACACAGCTGAATGTTGGCCGAGTTCTATTGAACCAGCCCATGTCACCCAACATTTGGCCCTTGTGTACTAGGCTTAAGTGTTGATGGGGCAATCCCACCCACAGTACTATTGTATTCTGCTGGGGAAAAAACTTCACTGCCAGCAGAACAAAATGATTAGTGTTGGCAGCTATAGTTGCCAGCACTAATCTTTCAGGAAAAAACAATCAATAGATTAAAGAGGAAGTAAACCCTGATGTTTTTTACTTCCTCTATGTCTCCCTGCAAAGGTAAAGCATAACGGGCTACTATGCATCGCATAGTAGCCCATTATGTGCCACTTACCTGTAGGAGAAGCCCGCAATGTCACCGTCTTCCTCCATGGCAGCGAGCATCCATTCTTCATCCCTCTTCTTCCGGGGGGCCACGAACTCCGGCTCTGTGACTGGCCCGAATCGCGTGACATCACTCCCACGCATGGGCGTGGGAGCCGCCTTTAACGGCATGACCCCGGCTTGAAACGGCACAGCGTGCCCTTTCAAGACGGCGCATGGGCCATTGAAGGCGTCGCTCGGGGAAATTGCAAATATCTCTGAGACCGTGTAGGTCTCAGAGATATTGCAAGCACCTACAGGTAAGCCTTAATCTAGGCTTACCTGTAGGTGTAAGTTCTCCATGAGGGTTTACGACCACTTTAACTTGTGTACAACCAGGGAGCCCATACATGGATTGAAATCCGGCTGGTCCCTGCTAAACCGGACAAATTTCAATCCATATATGGGCATCTTTAGTAACTGGTAGAATACAATTTTTCTTTGTCCTTGATATTTTAATTGTTTGATATTGGCTTTCATCCTCATAATGCTCATAACTAGTAAGAGCGCACATATTGGTCAAGCTTTTAAATAAATCAGGTACTTTGTTCTGCAGGTTTTCTAATTGCAATTATGTTCTTATCCATTTCATGTTTTATTACTGTATTCACTTTTAATCCTAAAAATAGGCTCAGCTCACAAAACTAACACAAGATTAAATTACAATTTTTTCAGCCAAGTCTAAAGACAATTAAAAATGATATTTCCATGACTAAAATAAAGATGCTTTTTCATGTGTTAGCTTTTTGAATCAAGCGTTGTGTACCTATTGTGAAAATATTCCTACCCCCTTCTCTGTCTATTCTGATTTTCTATCTTTATTAGTTAATCTTACTTTCTATCTGTCCTTCAATGTTTCTGTCTATCCACCCAAGACACTCATCTGTAGAGAACACTCAAATTCATATTCCTAGTTCACTATGCTCCTCTGATTGGACTTTTTGTGTTTACTAAGAAGTAAGACATTGGGGGTTATTTACTAATGGCAAATCCACTTTGCACTACAAGTGCAAAGTGGACCAGAAATTACACTGAAAGTGCACTTGGAAGTGCAGTCGCTGTAAATCTGAGGGGTAGAAATGAGGGAAAGCTCTGCTGATTTTATCATCCAATCATGTGCAAGCTAAAATGTTGTTTTTTATTGTCCTTGCATGTCCCCCTCAGATCTACAGCGACTGCACTTCCAAGTGCAATTTCAAGTGCACTTTGCACTTGTAGTTTGCACTTGTACTGCAAAGTGGATTTGCCTTTCGTAAATAACCCCATAGTGATACTTTAGGCTTTTTACTTAAAAGCCCGCACTGTTAGCTCTCAAAATCGGTAGGGAGCAACTGCTCTACAGTGGGGGACATTCATCAATTCTGTTGCCCAGATTTGAGGCAAATGTGTTATACTTGGGCAGCTTCAGGGGTACCTCTAGTGAGTACCCAGCAGGTTACTAGAAAAAAAATGTACCAATAGAAGGAGCACCAGACCAAATAATAGTCCAATCTGATTTATTGGTTTGCACTAAGAAACACCCAATGCATTTTAGGGACCAGAAAACACTCCCCCTTCATCAGGGCTTCAGTTAAAGTAAAAAACTTGATTGGACTCAAAATAGGGCTCTCCTGTATAAATCTGTGTGAGGAAGTTACTTGCTGGGTCAGGAGTGTTACTAACAGCATTGTTGAATGGGGAGCGTTTTCTGGCCCCCTGAAATGCATTGGCTGTTGTTTTTTTTTTTTTTATAGAACAGACCAATAAACCAATTGGACTCTCTTATTATTTGGTCTGATGTTCCTTATGTTCCTACATGTTCTTTTCTAAAATTGCAGCGTGACAGAATAAAACCTGTCTCTGACCACTTCTTAATGTGTGTCTATTTTAAGTAAAAATTTGTCTCATCTTGATGCAAGTCTCATCTCCTGTGATTGGTGGAGTGTTGCAGTTTTCTTCCCGGGATTAGTGGTGCAGGGATCACAAACACACGGAAAACTGGTGTATAGGCTCTAACTGACAGGCGGCTTGATTTGCGTCTACATTTGTCAACGATCTGCTTGATAAATGTCTTTCATTGTGTTTTGCAAGGCATACTTCAACTTGTAATCGGTTTTAACAGAGCTGGCCACTCATCTGTCCTACCACTTATGAAACTTCCTTCTTTGTAAGGGCCTTATTAATTAATAGACATTGTTGCACATAAATTATAAGCAAGCTAACATTCTAAATGGAAAGAACACATAAATATATTTTATATTACAAATATTCAGTATAATTCTATATGTTTAATTTCATATAAATACAAATTACAATATTTGTCAAGGGATCAGAATAATTTTTGTTAAAATAAAATACGTTTTTCATCAAATCAGTCCTAGTTGTAGTAATGTTACTGCAGAATAGGATACATAATCATTTGGAATCTTTAAAAATGTAGACCAGGTTTCTTATATTTGCATAAAAAATGCAGGTCTGTTGCTTAAAGTTGAAATCTGGGCCATTAAACACTATAACTATTACTATTATTACTTAAAAGTATTTAAGTGTAAATGCCATTCTCGTGTTGCCTTGCACTGCCAATTTAATTTAAAATGCTGGCTACTCTCTGGCCCTACCCTTTTTTAATTACTTGTAACATTATGGCAGTCAGTCCTTCTTAAAGTGTTAAACCCACAACAGTAAAATCAGTCTGTATATGCAGTAAAGCATGCTTGGTATACTCACTGTGGAACCTAAGGGGCTAATCTTCTGCATTGTGTAAAAAGGCTGTTTGACCCTTTGATCATCTCCTTCTTCCACTGTCTCCCAAAAATAACCTGATATTTACAGAGCCAGGGGACATGCCAATGGCTGACCGCGCTGACCGGAGTGTTCTGGTGGTGTGTCCCCCAGTCAGAACACAACAGCTCAGTGGGGGAGATCGCTGTACTAAAGTCAGATCATTAGTACAGCGACCCCGACCGAAGCTGTCAGTTTTTTTTTTTCGTATTTTTGTGTACCAGGCTTTTAGTCTCTCAGATTTGTTCCACCTTTTTTTCCAAGAAACAAAAATAAAAATGTATTATTACCAATTCCTAAATATGGTGGTTGCATTTGTTTTGTTTTCTTATTTTAGTATTTTTTTCCCCCTTAATTTGTACCTGGAGTAAATTTGTCATGTTTTAACTTCTTTTAACAGACCAAAATTTCCAGCAAAAGAGAAACAATTTAACACTAACAGTGCTGCTTGCAATGGCCAGTCACACTGAGCACGACATTGAAATCATGCTACTTCACTTGAACTAACAAATTTCAAAGTAGTACTACTTTAAGTGCTACTTGGAAGACATCTGTGATTTCATGCACAGATGTCTATGCAAGTCGTACCTAAACTTGCAAAAAGTAGTACAAGAACTATTTTCAAAATCAGTGCTTCTCCGATGGATTTGACCACTTCTATTGCAGACAATAAATGTATTGTAATGGATTATTGAATCATAAATCATTAAAAGTTTTTTAGATTGCACCACAATGCATCAACGCATGTTACTACAATACACAGGTGTGAAGCCAGACCAAATATTTTACATCTGGCTATAGTTTCTGTTTGTACAGCTAGTTGGGAACTTCTATATTTGTTCATTACAGAAGCACATTATGCTTCTTACTTAATAGCGTTACATAATTACGTATACTCTCGCTCTCAGCAGTTAGTTGGGTTGCTAACTATGTTGTCTAATGTAGCCAAAAAGAAATCTTTAAATACATACATATAAATACAAAATACCATTATGAAAGTATTGAACAGTAAAATATTATTTAGGCCCCTTTCACACTAGGGCGGGAACGGCGTCGGCGGTATTTTTAGCGGCGCTTTAGCGCTAATTTTGCGACGCTATTCGGCCACTAGTGGCAGAAAAAGGGTTAAAAACCACCACAAAGCGCCTCTCCAGAGGCGCTTTGCCAGCGGTATAGCCACAGTGCCCCATTGCTTTCAATGGGCAGGAGCGGTGGAGGAGCGGTATACACACCGCTCCTTCACCGTTCCAAAGATGCGGCTAGCAGGACTTTTTTTCCGTCCTCCTAGCGCACCGCTCCAGTGTGAAAGCCCTTGGCTCGACGTAGTCGATGACCTCACGCGTTCTTGCCATTCAAAAGAATGGCGCGTGTGTACACAGGGCTTGGCAAGACAAGCTTGCCAGGAATCCTGTCGAGAAAACCAATGTTTTTTTCGACGGGATTCCCGCCCGTGTGTACGAGGCTTCAGGGTTAGATCTCATCTGGAAGTCTGTTGAGATAAACTCTGTTAACGTAAAAAACAGTCATTAACCACTTAAACCCCCTTCCTGCCCAGCCCAATTTTCAGTTTCAGCGCTCCCACACTGTGAATGACAATTACACGATCATGCAACGCTGTACCCAAATTACATTTTTATAAAAAAGAAAATTCAAACAAATAGCTTTCTTTTCATGGTATTAAATCACTAATGTTTTTTTTATTTTTTGCTAAAAAAAATTAAAAAAGACTGAACATTTAAAAAAAACAAAAAAAAACAGTTTGATAGTTTGTTATAAAATTTAGAAAACGGGTAATGTTTCTCCTTCATTAATGTGTGCTGATGGGCACTGAAAGGCCGCACTGATGGGCTGCACTAATAGGCGGCACTGATGGGTGGCACTAATGGGCAATGCTGAAGGGCACTGATAGACGGCACTGATCGACACTGATGATCACTGATGGGTGACACTGATGGGCACTGGTACGTGACATTGATAGGCAGCACTGATGATGAGGCACTGATGGGCATTGATTGGCTGGACTGGTGGACAAAGGTAGGTGGCACTGTGGGCACTGGTAGGTGGCACTTATGGGTACTGCCAGATGGCACTGGTGGGCACTGATGAGGCAGCTGCAGCTCTCTGTGTGAGGGACCGATGTTCCTCTGACAGAAGCCGGGGTGCGCAGGCAGCTCATGCACAAGAGGACATCATATGATGGCCTACCGGCAATTAAGGCCCACGCTGTTGCCGTCATTCGGCTATAGTGCGGGTGGGAGGAGGTTAAGGAGGGGTTCTAATCAGAATATTTGATATTGAGATGGCTGCTAAAGCTATATTTACAAATATGAAATATAAAAAGTGATAGTACTGTATATCTTGGATTTGGCTTGTGGTTTTCTGTATATGCAGTTTGGTGTTCTTCCATTAAGATGTATATAGTGAAGATTTTTTTTTATTTGATGACCCTGTTAATGGAAGTCTTGTTATTATTTAACTAAACTTTCAGCTGCCTAGCTGCAAAGCATCCCATTTCCATTATTATGACTAGTTCTTCAAGTTGTAGTGCTTTAAATTGCTAGCAATTAGCATATTTCAACCTTATTTTTAGGTTTAAATTGCAGTGTGAGAGTGTACTCTTCTCTTAGCTAATTAGTGCTATCAAGGAACAGTGGGTTACCTCATTAGTACCATGTGCATTTAATTAAAGAAGAGAAAATCAGAGTTAACCTCATAGTTAATATTTTCACAGAGTGTTACAATGCCAACACCTTCAATTGGAGTCACACCCCTGTGTATCTAATTATGCTCTAGTGCCAAATAAGGTTAGAAGGGTACCACCATGCTGTTAGCAAATAGTTTGAAATGAAAATGTGTTTTCCAATAGCTTACATAGCGCTTTGACATGTACAGTCTCTTTGAACATTCCATCTGTTAAGGTCAATAAGTATTATAGCCATAATATATGAGGAAACATTACTTACCTGATGTCAATGTCGATGAGGTCTTCACACATGATTAAAAACAGAGCAAGATAGAGAACATGGATTAAAGTGACAGTGATGACAGTTGTGCCCCATTATGAGAACCCTTTGTGATTAATAAACAACGCATGTTTGATGCTTATGGCTTCTCAGCTTATCATAAATTCTGAAAAGTTTCCCAGTTTTAGAATTATTCCTCCACCCCCCCCCCCGTTTTATTACTTGACTTCTAGTAAGCCCCGGTAGACATTCAAAGGTCACTTAAGTTCAAGTTGCCAGAGGTCTTCAGAGGAGCAGCAGCCTTTTGCTTTTAATTACTGCATCGTTTGTCTTGTATTAATGTAGTAAGTGTCTGCAATTATTCGCAACATTGTACGAAGTTAAGTTTTGAAATTAACTACTCCTCATTATACTTTTTTAGTTGTCCTGAATGGTTTCTGTTACAGAATATATTAGTCAGTGCTACACTAGACATCTATAGACATGACATATCAGTCTCTTTGTTCATAGACTGGTATATTACATAGGGTGTAATACAGAATACCGGAATTATGGAAATGTAATTTCCATACTATATGTACATCATGTAAAGAAAGTATTCATTAGTATTATGCTTAAAAAACATTCAATACTGCAGAAATGGAGTAAGCAAGTTTGTTTGGTTTTAGGTAATTAGGTGATTTTTGGCTTCTGCATATTAGGCTGTATTTTTTTATTTTTTTATATATAATTTGCTACCACTGTGTAAAATCAGACCTCCCTTTTCTTTTATTCACCTCTGAAAATACCTAGTCCCTGCATGTCAGAAACATGCAGGTGCTTCCCCTTCCCTGCCCTGATGTTACCTATGGTCCTGGCAGGCACAGAAAGGGGTTTATGCCAGGACCTTGATCAGGACAGCTGCATGTGTCTGGAATGTGTTGGCGGTGATTAAAAAGATTTTCAGAACAGCAGGAGCAAAGACATTTCATAAATATGCTGTATATTTGTAGGGTTTTACGTGAGACATTTTCTAACACAGAAAGTTAAAATCAGTGGGGTAAGCTTAAAGATATTGTCTGGCCTAGGAGCTTAATGAACAGGTAATGTCCAATGCAGGTTCTACCATGGAGATTTAAGCCGGGTACACACTTGCATGAAAAAAAACTGACAGCTTTGGTCGGTGCCGCTGTATTAATCATCCGACATTAGTACAGTGATCTCTCCTGCTGAGCTTTTGTGTTCTGACAGGGGGATGGCCCCTGCCAGAACACTCTGATCAGCGCTCTTCGCCATTGGCTGAGATCGCTGATCGGGAGTCAGATGGCTGCTGGTTTTCCAGCATGCATGTCTGACAGAAGCCGGCCAAACGGCAGACCGACATACACACAGGCCGAATGCCAGACGTTTTTTTTGAACCGGCAAATGTCTCCAGACATGCAGCTTATGTGTACTCGGTTTAAGTATACAAATTGTGCCACTGGTGTAAAGAGGAATGTAATCTGCTGTCCTGTGCATAACTTTGTTCCTATCCAGTTGTCGCTGAGATATCGTTTTTTGTGGGATAAATTTAGTATTTATTTAAACATTTGAAAACAAAACTGGTAAAGTTAGGAAATACACATAGTGTTCGCTGTCTATATCCCTGGATTTACTTGTTGCTTTGACATGCAGTTTCATCTTAAAGGACAACTTTTTTTTCATGGAAAATTTACCGTATTTACTCGAGTATAAGCCGAGTTTTTCAGCAAATTTTTTTGTGCTGAAAATGCCCCCCTCGGCTTATACTCGAGTCTGTGTCCATCTTCAAATTTGTGCGCCTGATCCCGGCCAGCCGTAGGTCCCCTGGACCCTAAACTTGGCACACATGTAGCCCCACTGTAGCCCCACTCTTCATCTACAAGTGTGCAAAGTTTGTTGTCCAGGGGACCTACGGCGTGGAGCACCGATTTTTCAAACCCAGGCACCCCTTCCATAGACTCCCATGTTAAACGTCAGTCTAGTCACACAGCGCCGGAGATCAGGTAGGGAGATTGGGCACAGTGAGGCATGGAGACAGTAAGGCACAGTGAGGCATGGAGACAGTAAGGCACAGTGAGGCACAGTAAGGCATGCACATGGACACAGTGAGGAAAAGTGAGGCACAGTGAGGCATGCAGATGGACACCCTAGGCTCGAGTCAATAAGTTTTCCCATTTTTTTGTGGTAAAATTAGGTGCCTTGGCTTATATTCGGGTCGGCTTATACTAGAGTATATACGGTATAGCAAATAAATTAAATATATACCATTTACAGCCATGTAGTAATTTAATGTTATAAAAAATTATCTTTCCTTTTCAATCTGCAGCGCTGCAAATTTCTGCAAAATCCAATGCAATATAACAGCTTGGAGGCATTCTATATACAGTTGGTGTGCAGAACTCCAAAAATATGATTTCACACTTGTGTGGTTGGCTCACTGATTTGCCCAGAAGTCTTTACTAAGATAAAAGTCAGATTTTAGGCACCCCCAGCAATAAAAATGTAAGTTTTGGTAAGATACTCCCCAGGATGTTATCACTTCTAAAAGGAATACAGACACTGCAGCTTTCCTCATTGGAACACCGAAAGTGCAGCAGCTAATTTACCAGACAATTCCATGCAGAATGAGGTTGAAATCAGTCTGCTGAAACAGTCTTCACAGTAACAAAAGGTAGGAATGTGGCACAAAGTATGTTAAAATGCCGTCAATGTACATTGAACACCCAAGAGGGGTTTAATTTTTTTTTAAACAAAAACTGGAGTCAAGCTATACTTGGAAAAGAAAGTGTAAATTCTTACCTTTCTCCCTGACTGTCAATGCTGCCAAATGCCGCTCAGATCCTGATAAATCTTCACGTTAAGTCTTCATAAAAACCAACACTTTTGGGACTGTAAGTCTCCTGGGTCCCCTGCAGCTCTCACTGATTCCTCCTGTTGACCTCCACATCATTACAGGATGCAGTCATCATGAAGAACCAGCATCCAAGAGATTTTTACTCCTCAAAGTGTTTGTTTCTCTGTGGACTTCACAGGAAGATTTCCTATGATCTGCCTGCCATTAGATGGTATGGGAAAGGAGGGTATTTACACTCTACTTGAAATTTCCCTTCACAGTTTTCCCCCTCAGTGTTGGCCACATAGCAAAATACTTATGCAAAAGTTTCAGTCAGACCTGGCCTCTACTGTGCAGGCATGTTATATTTTCATTCAGTTTGTTTTCCTCCATATGACCACTGTGACCAGCCATAGAAATTAAATGTCACTTTTTGCTTAAAGGCAGTATGGTGCTGGCCAGGGCCACACAGTGAGCATCTTTGAAGTGGGGCTGAAGGTAAGTATTTGGGTATTATATTTTATTTAGTGAGAAGTTAGAAAGCCAACATAAATTTATCCTATATCCTTCTGCCTATACATTTTTATTTACCATGTGCGAAGTTTTAAATTGTCCAGTCTGAGAAAAATGTACTTTAAAATTCATGTATTTGTAGTTGTTGTAGCAAACCAGTCAGCTGTGAGACAAAGCTTTTTTAGATAAACAAATTCTGTATGGATGATGATGGGTGTACATATCCATGAAACTTTAAAAGGACCGTGCTCAAAATACTAATGTTGAAGATATGGATTAAAATTAAAGAGCTGTCATTATGAGATTTTTTTTTCTAACTTTGAAAGTGCCTATATCGGTGTGAAGGACTTCCTTCCTTTTTTTTATTAGGCCCCTTTCACACGGACGTTCCAATCAGGTCCGCTGGTCAGTTTTTCAGGTGGACCCAATCGGAACCTCTATTCTTCTCTATGGAGCGACGGGTGTCTTTTTACACCCGCCTACATCCAATCTGATCCAACAAAAATAGACGTATAGGGATTTGTTCCCCTTCCGTCCAGCTTATCAGATGGCAGTTGGGTGTAAACGGACAGGCGGTCTGTTTACATCCAACTGCCCATAAAGAAGAGCGAGCTGTGCAGAGCGAACATGGACCTGTCATCTACCTGCCCAGCGGGGTTTAGCGGACAGATCCCCTGATGACCAAGCAGATCGCAGCTGCAGTCCGCCCTGTGTGAAAGGGGCCTGAAAAGGATTACTGACCAGTCACACAAATATGCTTACCACAATTGCATGTGTTTTTGAAAAACTAATTTCTAAATTTGAAATGGCTTAAACTATTGAAAAGTGTCTTTTTCTTTTTTAAGCAGTGTTTTATATTCCCAAAAAAATGTAAAAAATTGTTTTAGTAAATAAATTAATCTGGTTCCAACTGGGTGATCATAAACTGAAAACCAGTGGTCCCCACTTTGGTCCCTGAATTGGTGGCTGGAAAAAGCTGAAACTTTAGCTTGCCTAATGGGACTTGGGCAGTTCCATACTCCTGAAATTCCTGTATTTCTCCTTATTGATGTTATTTTTGGCAACTATTCTGCAGCAGAATCTGCCAAAAATGTGCTGTTGATTATAACTTTGCATAGAAAGTGTTTAGTCTGTAGTGACAGAATGGAACATCAAGCATTTCTGGGTAAAGCAGCAAGCACAGGTGCACACCTGCTAGTTGATATTAAAATTCATCACCAGCTTGACAAAGCACATTAACATTTTTTTCCGATGGTATGAATGAACAAGCCAGCAAATAAAAAAACAGGTGGCTTGTAGCAGTATTCAATATAATTATGATTTGTACAATAATATTGCATAATATTAATTATTCTCAGCCCTACTTGGCTCACTTGGGGCAGATGTTCTTTCTGGCTGTTATTTTATGACGTAAGAGTAAGTTCAGGCATGCTACCACTTGCAGAAACAACAATTATGATATTTGTCTGTCTCCACCACACTTTTTTTTTTCTTTTTTTTTTTCTTTTTTTTTTTTTAGGATACTTATTTTTACTTTTGTCTTACTCATTCGAATGGAACAAAGCAGATGAAAAAAAAAATAACACATTTATCACCATTTTGCAAAAATTATACACAGAATGAAATCCCAGTAACACATAATCAATCATTCTTTGTAGATGTAAATTATTCTTCTTAAGACACTAAAAAAGGATTTTAAAAGCAGGAGGTGTACTAACACATTCAGATTCCTAAATAACTAATGTTAAGATGTGAGCTGTGTCATCTGTTAAATTAGATATACTGTCTGTGTCAAAGAATGTTATTTACATGAGAGCCGTGGCTCTTGACAGTGACACACTATAGCACCAGAGTCTGTACTGTTGAACAGAATCAAATAAATAAACTGTGCTCACTGCAGTGACTGAGTGAAACCTGGACGTTCACATTTAATTTAAAAATTCAACCTTTAAAAAATAAGGTTATACAAATAAGACATGTAATGAGATTGGAAACAGATGTGATTTTTTTTTTCTTTTTGTTTTGAAGAACTATTCATAAAAGGTCAAAGCTATCCTATAGCTTACATTATATTTTACATGGAGTGACATTGCCTTATTTTTATGTGAATCTGAAAAAAAACTTGTTTGACTTTGAGAGCAACTGCATTATGACAGAAAATAAGAACTAGACCCTGTCTTTAACTGTCATGCATTCAATACCTTGCCTTATATTGATGCTTATGCTTTGTGTGCTAATTTTGATTTCTTACCGTTTAATAATTATTCTTTGATAACACTGTTGATAGGTAACTCACCAGTAAAGGTATTAAAGTAAACTAAAGGCAAAACTTTTTTTTTTCTCCACTGTGTATAGAGTAAAGGGGGGTATAAACCCTGTCAGTTTTTATTTGCCATCTCCTGTTGAGAATATTTCACGTCACTTCCTGTCCCATAGTCAAAACAGGAAGTGAGAGGCAATACCTCCAATATCAAAATTAGGGAGACGCTCACCACATAGATCAACCACATCCACTGGTAAACTAGTAGAGGCTTCAGCTACAGTCCCTGCATCTTAGCCATGCCCCACTGACATGTTGGGCTTAATCGTTACCTCTATGATTAAGCCCAATCAGGATGAAATGCATCGGGTGCATGGCTAAGATGCAGGGACTGTAGCTGAAGCCTCTACTAGTTTCTAGTGCAGTGATGTCCAACCTTGGCACCCCAGATGTTTTGGGATGACATTTCCCATGATGCTCAACTACACTGCAGAGTGCATGAGCATCATGAGAAATGTAGTTTCAAAACATCTGGGGTGCCATGGTTTACCATCACTGTTCTAGTGGATGTGGTTGATCTATATAGTGTGCACAACTTATTTTTGCTATTATGGTTGTTCCATGGAGTCAGACTTGCTCCTGGAGGGGCTGGCACCCATTGTAGGAGGAGAGCCAACAGATGAAAGAACAGAAGGCATTTGAGCTACAATTTTTTTTTTACATGTGGTCACACGCAATACCTCCACAGTGAGGGAATTCCTGGTTGTCATCAGGGTTTACAGAGATAGTGTCCCCATTGGAACATTTCACCTCTAATTCTTTTCCGGTAACAACCAAATATTGGGATTTTCACTCACCTGCACTCTCTGATAACTGGACAAATGGAGAGGTTGAATTCCCCTAATGGTGACACAGACAGCAGTTTGCTAAGAATCATGTCGTTTTAATAATTATATTTGCCTGGATTCATAAACTGGACTTATCTATATATACATTTGCAAGCAAATCCAAAATCACTTTAAAAGCTCAGTACAGTGCAACAAAAAGTGAATAAAAAAATGAGAATACAGCAAAAAAAAAAATATATATATATATAATACCATCAAAAACATCCCCCCGCCACCCTCCGGTGCTTCTACCGGCTCACCCATGTGATCGGCGAAACGCAGAAGAAATCCGCCAGCCCCGGAAGTTTACCATGGAGAATACCAAGGACCAGATAGATGGTCACCGGCCATCTCTATGACCTTCGGAGGCCTGGGCACGACGTTAGCTTCTAGATTGTAGGCTCTAACAAGCAGGGCCCTCTGATCCCTTCTGTATTGAATTGTGTTGTAACTTTACTGTCTTCCCTGATGTAAAGCGCTGCGCAAACTGGCGCTATATAAATCCTATATAATAATAATAATAATAATAATGACATCACTTCCGGCCCGGCAGATATAAACACTGCCGTGTACTTGACTGGAAAGGCCGAGATGTTGTTTTTTTTGGACTCAGTCTTTCCTGCCTAAAGGAGAGGTGTGGGGGGTCCCCACATTTTTAAGTACAGAGGTTTGGCACCGCTCCACGAGTGTGCGCAATTTTAAAGCGTGACATGTTCAGTATCTTTGTACTCGGCGTAACATCATCTTTCACATTATACAAAAAAATTTGGCTAACTTTAATGTTTTTTTTTTGTGTTTTTTGCTGCAAAAATACCGTGTGACATAAAAAGTTGCAACGACTGCCATTTTATTCCCTAGGGTATTTGCTAAAAAATTTTTTATAATGTTTGGGGGTTCTGATTAATTTCTAGCAAAAAAATGATGATGTTTACATGTAGGAGAGGAGTGGAAGTGGTGAAATATTCATCAAGGTATACTTCAACTTCAAATGTCAGTTCAAAGAAATAGTAAACGTGTCTGTCCATCACTGTGCTCCAATGATAATAAAAACTTGCTCCACCGCTGTTTCTCACCACCTTTCTCTGCTGCCCATTACCTCAAAATATGACCTACAGATAGGTAAGGTCACCATGCGCATTCCCAGTAAAACTGAGGTCAGTGTGTTGTAGCAATCCACCTGCAGACTCAAGAGCTTGGTAACCATCCACCCAGAAGAAGAGAGAAAAAAAACACAGCAAGGAGCCCCTAGAACACACAGCGTACAAATCCAGTGCGACTCCTCCAGTGGAAGGCAATGTCCAACTGACACTCCACACCTGGGACTCTGCCTTCTCCTCTGCCTCTTCACACACATCCTGTGGCCTCCCACTACAGGCTGAGCCCCTCTTTCACTGCTTGGCATGTGATTCACCTGTTTACTCATCCCTATAGGTGTGTGTACACTGTTGCTTTAACTTCCATTGTCTGTGGTGCCAAGCCATATCCACAATTAACACTGAAATGCTGGCATAGTTAGAGCAGACTTAAAGGAGATGTCATACAAGTGCATTTTCACACCTTCAAAACAAAATGGCTATAGCCAATGCTGGCACCAAAACTTAGGTATTAGGTTTGCAGTGTACCTTGTGTCCATAATTTAAATCTCCTGCCATTAATGCCTGATCCAGGTTACCACTGCCAAAAAATTAATGGACACAAGGTCCTAGATTCCCAAGTCCTAAAACTCCTAGGTTCTGCAGACACCTATTATTGGAGTTTTACTTGTCCTAATGCACCTTTTCAGGCTCAGTTGCATAAACTTCAAGCCTTATGCCGCGTACACACGACCGTATTTCCCACCTGAAAAAGACTGATGTGAGCTTTTGAATGGAAATTTTGACCGTGTGTATGCTCCATCTGACTTTTTCAGTCGGAATTTCCGCCAGCAAAAGTTTGAGAGCAGGTTCTCTGTTTTTCCGTCTGAAAAAATTCCTATCGGAAAATCCGTTCGTCTGTATGCAATTCCGACGGGGAAAAAACATGCATGCTCGGCAACAATGCTCGGAAGCATTGAACTTCTTTCTCTCCTCGTCATAGTGTTGTACGTCACCGCGTTCTTAACGCTCGAAAGTTCAGAGAACTTTTGTGTGACCGTGTGTATGCAAGACAAGCTTGAGCGGAATTCCGTCTGAAAAACCATCTAAGGTTTTTCCGACACGGAAAAACAATCGTGTGTACGCGGCATTACAGCAAGTCAAGGATATGCAAATTGCAGACCTCCAGCTGTTGAACTACAAGTCCCATGAGGCATAGCAAGACCCTGACAGCCACAAGCATGACACCCAGAGGCAGAGGCATGAAGGGAGTTGTAGTTTTGCAACAGCTGGAGGTCCGCTAATTGCATATCCCTGCAGTAAGTGGTTGTAAGGGTAAAAGATTTGTTTTCCCTAATGCATTATCTGCATTAAAGTGATTGTAAACCCTTACATATACCCATACCCAGTGAAGTGACTGGTCTCAGAAGAGGTGACAAAAAGATTAAACAAATCCTCCTACATAAGTTGTTTATCTGCCATCTTCTCTTTTCTACATCAGTTCAAAGTGCAGGATTTATAAAGCCTGTCGGCGCTGTCAGAAAAAGGGGATGAAGAGTTGAAATTACACTCTGCAGAGCTCAGTGAGGTGAGCCCTGACAGCTGATTGGAGGGAAGGGGCACACCCCCTTCACACAGCACATAGGAACTAAGCCGAGGCTTGCAATCAATTGGAGATCCCTCTCCTGACACACTTTTTTTTTCTGTTGGTGTCTTTAAAAAATTTCAGATGTGATTCCTGCAGATAGCAGAGGAAGGAAGCAGCAGACACTTAGTGCTCTTAATTGAGCCAAGTACACACTATAGAGAGATATGCTTTGTTCATATTTCATGTCTGAGGTTTACAACTACTTTAAGATAAATAAAAAAAATAGTAGCTTCCCTGCGCCCCCCCCCCCCAATACTTACCAGAACCCAATCCCGATCCAGTGCTGTACACGTCTCCATCAGCTCTTCTCCTCTCTCTCCACTCTCATACACTTAGCTGAAAGCAGCACGGAGAACCATTGGCTCCTGTTGCTGTCATTTAAAACCTATGAGCAGAGAGCGAGGGGGCTGGGCTGAGTGTTTTGAATAGACACAAAAGCCCAGCTCAGGAGCGAGCATGCACGAGTGCCCCCATTGGAAGCGGCTTTCTATGGTGGGCACTCAGTGGGGGTGGAGCCAGGAGAGCCAGCGGGGGACCTGAGCAGAGGATGACTGGGGCCGTTCTGTGTAACTATTGCACAGAGCAGGTAAGTATGACATGGTTATTATTTTAATAAAAAAAATAAAGCTTAACAATCACTTTAGGGCTCCTTTGCACTGCAAACTTTGAATCACTGTAAGGTTTTACATGTATGTTTACATGCATTTGTAATGTGTTTGCAGTGACATAATTGTTACCCTCATTACAAATACTGTATTTAGCATGCTAATGTTTTTTTTCTCGTGTTTGTGTAGTCTGTTGCATTTATAGGCAATCCATTGTGAGTAAATAGCATGCTGCTGTAATTTCTTTTTGAAAGCACTGAAAATGAACACAATGGTGTGAACTTGGGTGATTAGAAAACATTGATTTTACTGTGCATGCCTTAGGGATGCCTTTTGAAAAACGCACCTGACTGCATCTGGTGTAAACGAGCCCTTAATGTTTGTTTTGTACTGCATGTGACATATAAACACACATTTGTTGAATGATTTTGTTTAGTTTTTAGAACTTTTTTTTTTCAATTCCTACATGTGTACTTAAAAGAAAAAATCCTTTTTGGTCTAATTTCTTTTCAAGAAACATATTAGAATATAATGAGGGTCAAATGAGGAGAACAAGTAATAAATAAAGCATTGTAAATCGGGTATATTATTAGGCTAATTAAATTAAGTTTTGTTTAGGCAATTTTTTTTTCTTGCGTTCAGTGAAATAATTTTTTTCATAATTTACATAATTTTTTTTCAACACCTTGAAAACTATGTACCCCTTTTCTTTCTCGTACATCACGGGACACAGAGCGACATAGTCATTACTAATGGGTTATATAGATACCGTCAGGTGCTGGCACTGGCAACTTCCAAAACCGGAAGTACCCTCCCCTATATAAGCCCCTCCCATCCGGGAGCACCTCAGTTTTTTGCCAGTGTCTAAGGTGTTGGCCAAGAAGAAACATGTGTTTTTCACTGAGCTTGCGTACAGGTTCTTTTGGGCCTCAGTAAGCTATTCCGGATCCGACCAAAAAAGCTTCATAGCTAAACGGTCGGTACCCGGGCCTTGCAGAGAAGAGCAAGGTTTTGCCTGTAATGCTTCTCTTAGGAGAGCTGGACCCTGGGATCCAGAGCTCTGGTCATACCCACGACCAAGATGTTTTCTGTGCAGGGTGCTATACAGGTCCAGGGGAGTGGAATCCTTGGGAACCCAGTCCCTGAAGGTTTGATTACAATGCCTGCCGTGATAGGTGAAGTTTGGGCTTCTGTGGACCAAACAAAGTCCTGCGGCGAGGAAAAGGTAAGTGGGGGCCCTCAGGAACTTGGTTCTATTGAGGGACCCCCAAGCCTATTTTGTCTTTCTGCCTGTTACCTAAGGTATTCCCGCTAATATTCTGTGTATGCCTGTTACTACTGAGAAAATGTAAAAATTTTAATAGTAGGCAAGAAAAAAAAAAAAAAAAGATGTAAGACCGCGGTACCTGTGTTAGACACTAGAGGCCGCTATGGTTCTTTTTCTTGTAATGTGGATTTTTTTCTTCCAGAATCAAATCCAGGCAGTTGGTATGTTCTCTGCTGGGAAGCTGTCTCCTCTGCCCTGTTGCTGCGCTCATCCATCCCCGGGCCCTGCGGCAAAGGGGGCCCTGGCTCCCATCTAGCTCCTTATTGTTTTTAAAAAAGGGCGCCGAAGGCGCACGTGCCCGCACGCGTGCGCGTGCACGCGCCTCTATTCATAGAGGCGATCTGAAAAAAGGGGCGGAGCGGGTGGATGACGCTCAGGTGTGCGCCGCGGCGCTACTGCGCATGTGCGGGCGTCCAGCGTGTTTTAAAGCACATTATAGCTGGCTATTGAATGCACAGACAGAGCTAGCAACAGATAAAGGCACACAGAGGCGGTTGATGCAGGCATCCCCTAGAAAGGCACTTTAGTAGACACCAACTGTGATATAGCAGCAATTGTGCTAGACTATTCTCAGTAAAAGTGGTGTATTACGGCTGGAATACCTCAGCTTTAGGCTTAGGAATATGCCGTCCAGAAGCTCCGGAACTGAATCTTCCAGGAAGCGAAGGGGGTCTCATCGGGCTCTGAGGTGGGCATGCTTCTGCTGCACCAGTCTCCCCTGAAGTTCAGAGGTAAGTGACCATAGAGACCCCGCAGGGGTACTTGGTACTGTGGCTGTCCTCAGTCACCTGCTCCTGTGTATGTAACAGAGGAGGTTTTTTCCTCAGCTCTGGGAGGATTAGAGAGAGATTGTCAACATTGATCGCTGCCTCCCTGTCAGGGAAAGCACGCCGATCTCCGTCTCCTCCTTCAGAGTGCCTGTTAGCAGAGCAACAGTCCCATACAGGGATCGACCTGCCTGAAGGGGATCAGGATGAGGTTGATTCTGTTATAGAGGAATCAACAGTGGAGGAACCTTTCTCAGCAGCTTAAGCTGAAAGATTATGGGTTCAGTCTCTGACTAACATGGTCCGATCGGCATTTAAAAATGCACCTTGCGGAACCATCAACCACTACTGTATCCTCGTTGGGGTCGCTAGAAGCCCCCAGACTGTCTGTTCTTTTCCACTTCACCCTTTACTGAAAGGGCTTATTTACCAGGATTGGGAACGTCCTGAGAAAATATTATTCCCCCAAGAGATTTCCGGTGGTCTATCCCATGGAGGATAAGTTCATCAAAAAAAAAAAAAAAAATGGAAGGTCCCTACAGTGGACGCAGCCATCTCTTGTATGTATAAATCACTGACATGTCCAGTGGATAATGTCCAAATGTTCAAGAACCCAATAGATAAAAGATTGGAGTCCTTATGAAAGTCTGCTTCTTTCTACAGCAAGCTTGGTGACACAACCAGCAGTAGCAGCTATTGGGGTCTGCTAAGCAGTGAAGGATCAGTTGAAACAGGTCTTGAGGGACTTGACAGATCAGCAGGCCTTGCCCTAGCTGATCTACCTAGAGCCTTAGGCTTTGCGGTTGACGCCATAAAGGATTCAGTCCATCAGGCCTCCCGCCTTACGCTGTCTAGAGTACATATGCGTAGGCTTCTATGGCTCAAAAACTGGTCTGCTGAAGCTCCCTGTAAGGAATGGCTGGTTAGCGTCCCATTTCATGGTGAACGCTTATTCAGGGAAAACCTGGACAAATATATCCAGAAAATTTCCAGCGGTAAAAATACGCTCTTGCCGGTTAAAAACAGAGTTAGAGGTCCCTCTTTAAGAGGCCTGCTTCTCCAGTCCCTGGGGCATCGGCTGTGTAACAGTTCCGACGGCCTCCTCGGTCAATTCCCGGGGGTAAAAAACAGGGACAATAGCAGGGTAATGAGAAACCCTGGGTCAGGGGAGGTACAAAACCTCCCCCAAAGTTAAATTCATTGAAGGGTTGCCCCCACTCAGTCGGGTGGGGGGAGGACTCCAGTTGTTCACAAGAGACCTGGCGGGACGCGATCAAGACAGATAGGTGCTCTCCGCAGTATGTTGAGGATACAGATTGGAGTTAAGAGACTCTCCTCCTTCCCATTTTTGAGGTCAAACGTGCCAAGGGATCCCCGGAAGAGAGAGTCCCTCCTGTTGGCACTAGAACAACTATTGCTCCAAGGAGTAATTATGGAGGTTCCCCTGGAAGAATGAGGGTTCGGGTTTTACTCAAACCTCTCTACAGTCCCGAAGCAAACGCGGACGGGAGGCCCATATTAATTCTAAAAGGGCTATACAAATTCCTGTATATCAGGACTTTCCGATGAAGTCGATCCGATCGGTGGCCACTGCCCTACAAGGGGAGGATTGGTTAGCCGCGATCGACATCAAAGATGCTTATCTGCACATTCCCATCTTTCCAGTCTACCAAAAGTTTCTACGCTTTGCAGTAGAAGGGCGCCATTTTCAGTTCAGAGCCTTACCCTTCGGTTTGGCCACAGCACCACGAGTGTTTACAAAAATTCTGGCCCTTTATTGGCCAATCTGAGAACACAAGGTGTAATGATAATGGCATATCTAGATGACTTGTTGCTGATAGACCACTCAGTGAAAAAACTAGACGTGGTCGTTCACAAGACAATCAAGTATCTGGAATCTCACGGTTGGATTATCAACCGAGAAAAGTCAGCCCTAAAAACCAGTCAAAAGTCTGGAATACTTGGGGCTAAGGTTGGATTCAGGCCAGAGAAAAATATTCTTGCCTCGAGGAAAGGTGTTGTCTTTGAAAGATTTGATCCACTTAGTGGGTACAAAAAAGACAGCCGTCCATACGCCTGTGCATGAGGCTGCTGGGAAAAATGGTGGCATCATTCGAAGCAGTACCCTACGGTCAATTCCATTCAAGGAATTTGCAGGGGGCCATACTGTCAGCCTGGAACAAAAAAGTTCAGGCCCTAGACTTACAATGTCCTTGTCCCCTTCCGTTCGCAAGAGCCTCCGTTAGTGGTTGGTTCCCCAGAATCTGGAAAAAGGGAAATCCTTCAGTCTGATTTCTTGGAAGGTGGTCACTACAGATGCCAGCCTTATAGGCTGGGGAGCAGTACTGGAGCAATAGTCTCTCCAGGGCAGATGGTCGGATGCAGAAAAGGCCCTGCCCATCAATCTCTTAGAGATACGAGCAGCCCGGTATGCCCTAGTAGCATGGACATCCAAACTCCAAGGGTCCCCTGTCAGAATTCAATCAGACAATGCCACAGCAGTGGCATATATCAATCATCAGGGGGGCACCAGGAGTCGTGCAGCCCAGAGGGAAGTAAATTACATCCTGAAATGGGCAGAAAAATATGTCCCAGCCATATCTGCGGTATTCATTCCAGGAGCGGAGAATTGGAAGGCGGACTTTCTAAGTCGCCAGCAATTAGGCCCAGAGGAAGGGTCCCTTCACCCCGAGGTTTTCTGGACAATATGTCAGCGGTGGGGAACATCGGATGTAGA
Organism: Rana muscosa; assembly: GCA_029206835.1. Taxonomy (NCBI): domain Eukaryota; kingdom Metazoa; phylum Chordata; class Amphibia; order Anura; family Ranidae; genus Rana; species Rana muscosa. Next base: position 726,939,035 of record CM055118.1, on the reverse strand, counting down.
TCTTCTAGCATCCAGATTCAACGCAAAGGGGGACAGGTTTGTCTCTCGGACAAGGGATCCCCTAGCTTGCGGCTCGGATGCCCTAGTGTTCCCTTGGGATCAGTTCAAGCTGATATATGCATTCACACCGCCACAATGGTTACCTCGATTACTCCGCAGAATCAGGGTAGAAAAGAAACCAGTGATTCCGGTGGCTCCAGCGTGGCCCCGAAGAGCGTGGTACGCGGAGATTGTAAAATTTCAGTGGGGAGTCCTTGGACTCTCCCACGTCGTCCGGACCTGCTTTCGCAAGGACCGATATACCACCCTTCTTTACCAGCCCTAGGTTTGACGGCCTGGCTATGGAAGCCCACATTCTAAAAAAGAGAGGGCTCTCTAATCCTGTGGTATCTACCATGATCAATGCCAGGAAGCCGGTATCCAGGCAGATCTAATCTAGAATCTGGAAGGCGTACATCGCGTGGTGTGAGGCCAAGAAATGGCATCCACATAAGTACGTAATAGGTAGGATTCTGGACTTCCTACAATGGGCTGTAGATAGGAAGCTTGCCTTGAGTACTATCAAGGGTCAGATTTCGGCCTTGTCAATATTTTTTCAAAGGCCCTTGGCTTCGCATTCACTAGTCAAAGCCTTTATACAAGGAGTGATGCGTATTAGTCCTCCGGTTAATATTCCCATATGTCCATGGGATCTAAACTTGGTTCTGTCGGTTCTACAGAAACAACCATTTGAACCATTACAGCATATTTCTTTGGTGCTTCTCACCAGGAAATTGATTTTTCTAGTAGCCATTTGTTCGGCTAAAAGAGTGTCGGAATTAGCAGCTATGTCCTGTAAGGAGCCATATCTGGTTATCCATAAGGATAGAGTAGTGTTACGTCCTCATCCAGCCTTTCTTCCTAGGGTGGTATCGAGGTTTCATTTGAACCAAGATGTGGTTCTTCCTTCTTTTTTCCCCAAACCTACTTCGGTAGAGGAAAAGTTATTGCATTCTTTGGATGTAGTAAGAGCAGTTAAAGCTTATCTAAAGGCCACTGCTCAGATTCGCAGAACGGATACTTTGGTTATTCTGCCGGAAGGCCCCAGAAAGGGTCAGGCAGCGTCAAAATCTACTTTAGCCAAGTGGATTCGACAGGTCATAATACAAGCCTATGGCTTGAGAAGGAGACCGCCTCCGTTCAAAGTTAGAGCGCACTCCACGAGAGCAGTTGGAACTTCATGGGCAGTGCATCACCAGGCCTCCCTGGCTCAAATCTGTAAGGCCGCAACATGGTCTTCAGTACACACGTTTACTAGGTTCTACCAGGTGGACGTTAGAAGTCAGGAGGATGTCGCCTTTGGGCGCAGTGTGTTGCAGGCCGCAAAAGATCCTCATGTCTGATAGCGCTCAGCTTATATATGGTGTATCCCCCCCCCCTCATTGGGCATTGCTTTAGGACATCCCATTAGTAATGACTATGTCGCTCTGTGTCCCGTGATGTACGAGAAAGAAAATAGGATTTTTATAACAGCTTACCTGTAAAATCCTTTTCTTGGAGTACATCACGGGACACAGAGCTCCCGCCCCTCTTTGGGGACACTTATTGCTTTGCTACAAAACTGAGGTGCTCCCGGATGGGAGGGGCTTATATAGGGGAGGGTACTTCCGGTTTTGGAAGTTGCCAGTGCCAGCACCTGACGGTATCTATATAACCCATTAGTAATGACTATGTCGCTCTGTGTCCCGTGATGTACTCCAAGAAAAGGATTTTACAGGTAAGCTGTTATAAAAATCCTATTTTAAAAGTTTGTTGCCTTATATCATGTAACCATGGAATAATAATTACACTAAATATAGTAGCCTTCAATTAGGCCCCTTTAAGCGGAATCTGTCTAAGTGGATCTGCCTGATCCCCACTGAGCAGGCGGATGACAGATCCGTGTCCGCTCCGCTATGCAGAAGGCACATAGACACAACCCGCTGTTCTTTATGGGGTGGTCCGTTTCCATCCATTTGTCATTCAATCCGCTAGACAGATGGGGAGCAGATCACCATCCGTCTGTTTTTAGCGGACCAGATCGGATGCTGGTGGGTGACATCCGCTGCCCCATAGAGAACAATGGGTGATCGAATCGGGTCCTTCTGAAAAATGGGCAGGCAGACCCGATTGGTCCGCTGGTGTTAAAGAGGCCTAATGTTTAAATGCTTACTAAGCATTAGAGTTTTAAAAAACATAATATTATTTGAAAACATGGAAACAGTTAGGCCTCCCATACATGGATCGAAATTGAGCCAGTTCGGCAGGAACTAGCTGAATTTCAATCTTTGAATGGATAGGCTGGTTGTACACAAATTGATCTATGGATCAACTTGTGTACAACCAGCCTGTTGGGTTCTTCCTGAATGATCAGTATAATTTTCTAAAGCTGGCAACACAAATCATTGTGTTCTGGTGGCAGGGAAGGCTTCCCGCTGTCAGACTACAATACCACAGCGGGAGGATAATTTTTTTTGGTTCAACCCGTTGGTTCAATGGAAACAATCAATCTATGGACTGCCTTAGGCAGATGTGTTATTCTGGTTTTAAAGAAAAATTGCCAGTGGCAGGATCACTAAAGAGGCTGCCTGTCTATAACTGTTCTGTAGCCAGATGCAGTGAAATCTCACTCTGTTGCTGGACTGAATGCTGCTGATGGCTCAGCTATAGAGGGTAAATTCTCTAGAAAAAAAATAGGCAGCCTCTAACGATCCTGCCCCTGGCAAATTTGACATACCGGTAAGACATGATCGCTAATAGCAGAGCCATCCATCTGACAGCCTTATGTTGAATACACAGATCTACAGCTGTAATTGGTAGTAAGTTATTATGTGCCATTTATTTTAGTGACCCTGTTAGCACAGGGTCACTTCTATAAATTTAAATACCCGTTAAGTATCAATATATGTCTTTCTGTTTCAACCAATTTGTTGAAACCTCTTTGCTGCTCTCTTGCTGGCTGATGCAGGTTTTCAACCTGGTTTGTGTGGATGGAGGAATTGGTTATTTTTTTTTTCATTCAGAGACCAGATATTCATTACTAACGGGCTGTACTCTTTAGTACACTCATTACTCCATTTTGAACATCTATTGTATGGTTCTTTCTCATTTACAAAGTTGTCATTTCAATTTTACATTTCAGTAATTCTGAATGAAACCCTACTGTTTATGTAACGGCTAAATTGCTAGGAGAAAAGCCCCTGTGCTTTCATATTGACTGCACTTATTTGATAGGCTGCAGTCATGAAAGTGCGTCTGGGGCTAACAATTGCTATACTGTTAACAGTAAGAGTACTGATATGGCCTCTAAACAAAGTCAGGTAAGGGTTAAGTTTTTTATGTGAACATGTCACTGCGGGGTCAAAACAGTAAAGGCATACCTGTAAAAAGAGGAGGTACTATACTTAATTTTCTGGTACCTGTGTCTGCTCGCTGGTCATTGCAACTGGTGTCTGGTCAGATTAGTTGAATACCTGTTTCCCTGCTGCTTGCAGTGGTTCCACATTCTGGCTTGTACATCTGGAAAAGTAAGTGCCTCTTATTTTAAGAGGTATGCCTTTTTCCTGTTTTGACCCTGTGGTGACAGGGTCACTTTAAAAAGAAATTCCTGGTACTCATTAACAATGATTATTTTGACGTTTGTTGTCTAGTACAATGAATTTGAATAAATAATTGGCTACTTTAAAAGAATGTGCACGTACGCGGTTAGTGTTTCAGTGTCTGGATACATTTTCTTTTGTAATGTGTGCATATTTTAGTGTGATTATGATTTGGCCAGGTTTCAGTGCTCAGTTTGGGTATTTTTAAGTGATACGGATTTTCATTGCTTACTTAGAGACATAACACCATCACAGATGAAATTATATTCAGCAGTAATTAGCTGCATCTAATTTATATTTATTACTGGAAATGATGGTAAATTAATTTTTAATTAGTTAATATGTGGTTTGCAAGATTCATTTAGTGTAATTTGCAGGGGGTATAGAGTGAATTACATTTGTAGAAAAAAAATTTTTTAGTTGTATGTGACAAAACAAATAGTTTAAAATTAGGAAACTGCACTCAGTACAAATTAACCTAACACTGTACATCCATAAACTATTAATCGTGTACTTTTCTTATTGAGGGTTTTATGCCACAGAATAGATGGAGACCTACAAATAGAAATTACATGTTTAGTTAAGGTTCATTTATAATCTGTAGACCACGTGGTTCAATTTTATTTTGAGAAGTTATCCTAAATAACGCAGGAGTTCCTAAAAAGGTGACCTAAAGGGACCTAAATATAAACTGTCAATAGAGAGTAATGGTTATTGTACACTTCAGTTTCTGTAGGCCCTCTCCAACCTGTGGGCTCACCTCTGGCTGACTAATATTGGGAAATAATAATTTGCCCAGTTTAGACTTTCCCAGCCAATCCCTGCTTCTCTTATGAGATTAGGCTTGTGCGAGGGGTGTCTAGCCTATACAACTTTGGCTTTACCAACACTTTTACTAAGGTATCTTAACATGTCTGAATAAGTGAATTATCGGGTACATTTGGGGTGCCAAGGTTGGTTCTCTAGAGATTATATAAGCCCACCAATTTTCAGATCATTAATGCATTTAAAAGGGTATAAGTGTGTAGACTCACAGGCAGATCCATATTTAAAATTATGCAACTGTGGACCAGTGCATTGAGCAGCAGTTAATGTGGGCTACACTACACTAGGCCTTAAAATTCACACACTTTAATCATTTTTTCTTCCTTTTTTTGTTTCGGTCTTTGGCTACCTTTGACGGTTGTGGCTAATTTCAGCTAATTCACTAGGGGGACGTGTGCAAGGGAATCCAGTATTGGCAAGTTAGAGAGTGTCATCTAAGCGGTCAACACAACCACATCATATCAAAATAATAAATTAAACTCTGCTCTGTTGCTAGACTCACTTTAGTTCAAGAAATATGAAACAATGTATCCTTTTACTTATTGGTCTATATCCCAGTGCTCAACACATGACATGCTGGCTCTCTATGTGGTCCTTAACGTCCAAGCACAGAGTGGAAGTGGGATGCCAGGTGCTGGAACTCAAACTTGATGCAATATACTTTAAAGCATGAAAACAAGCTGCTATTGTGCAGCCCTCTGGAAGTGTCCGGGGTCCCACTTTCAGGTTTCTGTTGCTGTGTCCCTGTCAGGGAAATTCAATCTATTTGTCCTGGTGACAGGTTCCCAGGTCTGAAGAGTATGAAAATCTTCCAGTAAGGTAGACCTGTTTGGTGATAACTGAGATGACCTATTTTGAAGGTAAATTCCTCTCATTCCTGCTGTGTTTACAGGGCAGGACATAAAGGAGAATTTTCCAGTGCAACACAGACCATTAAAAAAACTAAGTCTGACAGTTGTTTTAACCATTCCCAACCGAAAAAAAAAAAAATCAAAGGTTTTGGTTTTTGATTTACTTTATTGCCAACGTTACTAAACTAGCAGTTAAGCTGCAGCCATATCAACCTGCTTAGCCTAAGCTGATCTAATATGTGTAACTGAAAATCCCGAAAAAATGTAATCAGAGAAAGTCAATTCCAAATGTGTTTAAAAAAGTTTCATAAATTATTTTGGAATTGCTATAGATCTTTTAGCAGAGGATTTTGGAACTTACTCCATAAACAACCATTGTATTTTCAGAAGATGTTACAGATGTAAGAAATCTACTGCAATGCCCCAGTGTCAGAATCATCAAAACATTTCACATAAGAGCCGGTTCACACAGGGGCAACACGACTTTGAGCACGACTTTGCGAGGCAACTTGGACATTACTTGCGAGTGAACCACAGCGCGACTTGGAGCGACTTGAAGTCGCCTCCAGTACAGGCTGTCCCCTGTGTTTGGTATGAATCATGAGGGGGAACTCCACGGCAAATTTTAAATAAAAAACTGGCATAGGTTCCCCTCCAAGAGCATACCAGGCCCTTAGGTCTGGTATGGATTTCAAGGGGAACCCCCCTACGCTGAAAAAACGGCGTGGGGCCCCCCCAAAATCCATACCAGACCCTTATCCGAGCACGCAGCCCAGCCGGTCAGGAAAGGGGTTGGGGACGAGCGAGGCCCCCCCCTGAACTGTACCAGGCCGCATGCCCTCAACATGGGTGGGTGCTTTGGGGCAGGGGGGGCCCCCACCCCAAAGCACCTTGTCTCCATGTTGATGACAAGGGCCTCTTCCTGACAACCCTGGCCGTTGGTTGTCAGGGTCTGCGGGCGGGGGGCTTATCGGAATCTGCGAGCCCCTTTTAATAAGGGGGCCCCAGATCCCGGCCCCCCCCACCCTATGTGAATGAGTATGGGGTACATCGTACCCCTACCCATTCACCTGGGGGAAAAGTGTCAATAAAAAAACACACTAGACAGCTTTTTAAAGTAATTTATTAGGCAGCCCTGGGGGTCTTCTACCAACTTCGGGGGTCTTCTTCCGACTTCGGGGGTCTTCTTTCGACTTTGGGGGTCTTCTCCCACTCTCCGGTGCCTTCTCCATGCTTTCCATTTCTTCTCCCGCTCTCCGGTGCTTTCTGTCTTCTGCCTTCTGCCGGGCACCTCCGCTATCTTCTGCCAGCTCTTTTACTCGTGGGGGCCCGGTCTTCATGGGGACAAGGTGCCCTCAACATGGGGACAAGGTGTTTGGGGTGGGGGGGCTGCAGGGCGCCCCCTGCCCCAAAGCACCCACCCCCCATGTTGAGGGCATGCGGCCTGGTACGGTTCAGGAAGGGGGGCGCTCGCTCATCCCCACCCCCTTTCCTGACCGGCAGGGCTGCGTGCTCGGATAAGGGTCTGGTATGGATTTTGGGGGGACCCCCACGCCATTGTTTCGGTGTAGGGGGTTACCCTTGAAATCCATACCAGACCTAAGGGCCTGGTATGCTCTTGGACGGGAACCCATGCCGGTTTTTTATTTAAAATTTGGTGTGGAGTTCCCCCTCATGATTCATACCAAATCCCAGCTCTGTGGGAGGGAGGGAGGGGTTTTCCTGATAGCCCGTTCACAGAGGGGCGACTTCCTGTAAAGTTGCCTCACTATGAACGTGGATCCGACTTGGAGTCGACTTCCATTGAAATCAATGGGTACAAGTCGCCTACAAGTCGGATTGAAGTCGTACAGGAACCTTTTCTGAAGTCGGAGCGACTGCAGAAGTGTACATTAAGATGGCTCCATTCACTTCCATTACTTTTCAAAACCGTGCAACTTGGGGCGTCTTGAAGTGGGATCCCAGGATGCCCCTGTGTGAACCGGCTCTAACAGTATTTTATATTCTACAGTTCTTCTAGCAGCAAAAACAAAGCATTAAGGTCTCCATAGACTGTGTTTCCTTTTACTGAATATTCCATACATACTCCTTATATACACAAATGCCTCCCTGTGCTCGTATACGTGCTGCATATACAGTTTGTGGGAAATCACAGTGTAAACACCTTGTTTAAAAAAAAAATTCAGAGCAGTCATGTGGTTGTACAACTCCGACTTAATTATGTCAATAAGTGACTCAACAAAGGGGCTAAACTGCACAGTGGTGTGACATCACCTGCTGGCCTCCATTGCTCCCCTGTTTTTGGCAGGAAGAGAGTTCCCTCCTGCCAGCCACAAAAGCTGTGGAAGTATACAGTATGTATATGAGCAAGGGAGTAAGCAACATTTTATCCTTACTTTCTACTTTAACCACTTCAATACCAGGCACTTTTACCCCCTTCCTGCCCAGGCCAATTTTTAGCTTTCAGCACTGTTACGTTTTGAATGATATTTACTCAGGCATGTAACACTGTACTCAAAGGAAACAGATAGAGCTTTCTTTTGGTGATATTTAATCACCACTGGGGTTTTTATTTTTTGCTAAATAAATTAAAAAAATACTGAAAATTTAAATCAAAAATGTTTGTTATAAAATTTTGCAAATAAGTAATTTTTCTTCTTCACTGATATGTGCTGATGAGGCGGCACTGATGAGGCTGCACAGATGGACACTGATGAGCTCCACTAATGGGCACTGATGGGAACTGATAAGCTGCACTGATAATTAGGCTAGTGGTATATTGGAAGTGGAAAAGAAGATGACTTTACATTACAAAGACCTGTCTGTAGAATGGGACACATAAGCGTGTTTTTTTTACATATTGTACTTACATTATGCTTCAACATTAGGGTCTGACTGGCACTGTCCTGCAATGAAATGTAACTGAATAAATAAAAACTGTTATTCCAAGGAATTCTGCAAGTCATATTTTTATGGCACTTACAAGTGATATTATTTTATTATTCGAGGAGTAAAATTCATACAAAGCTTATGCTGTATTTGCATTCATGCCCGTTTGTATGCTTACATATTTAACAAAACTGCTACATTTGTTGTATTTGTGCTGTAGATAATTTTGATGTCTTGTGTACCTTGTGAATAAGAGTTTTCAGACAGTGTTGGTCATATGCAAAGTTAAGCCTGGACCGCATGCTGATGGCTCATGAGGTATGCCAGCATGAGGTACACACACGAGCAAACTCTCAAAAATCAAACTGTTTTTGGAGTCATTGTTTATCAGTCACTTGAGTTTTCGAGATACAACACTGTATAGAAATGGAATTTAGACAACATACACAGTTTTGTGTTCTGTAATTCTGTAACTGAAAAAAAAAAAATGTCCATGGAAAACGTTCTTCTACGTATTTAAGTTCAATTTAAAAAAAATAAAAATAAATGCACATTTTTTTTTGCAGGTAACATTGAGAACTACATGCTGACAGCAGCAAAGGATGTTGGGGCTTGTAGTTCATTCACAAACAGAGCTGTGTAAATGAATGACGCGGCTGTGTGGGTGGAGCCCCGCACGGGCACACTGTTTTCAAAAAGTGATAGTTAGTACAGGGAACTTCTCCCCGTACTGCTGTTGCAGGGGGTGCAGAGATTGGGCAGTGGCTGCAGCATTGGGAACATGTTACATGTTCCACCCTAAAAACGGGTGGAACACGTAACATGTTACCAAAGGTGAACTTTTCTTTTAACCACTTCAGCCCTGGAAGAATTGGCTGCTCAATGACTGGGCCATGTTTTGCGATACGGCACTGTGTCGCTTTAACTGACAATTGCGCAGTCGTAGTTTCCAAACAAAATTGACGTCCTTTTTTTCCCACAAATAGAGCTTTCTTTTGGTAGTATTTGATTACCTCTGCGGTTTTTATTTTTTGTGCTACAAACAAAAAAAGAGCGACAATTTTGAAAAAAAAACACTATTTTGTCCTTTTTGCTATAATAAATGGCCCCAATTTTTTTTAAAAAAGCTCATTTTTCCTCAGTTTAGGCTGATATGTATTTTTCTACATATTTTTGGTAATAAAAATTGCAAAAAGCGTATATTGATTGGTTTGCACAAAAGTTATGGCATCTACAAAATAGGGGATAGATTTATGGCATTTTTATTATTATTATTTTTTTACTAGTAATGGCAGCGATCTGAGATTTTTATGGTGGACATATCGGACACTTGACACATTTTCGCGACCATTGGCATTTATACAGTGATTAATGCTATAAAAATGCACTGATTACTGTGTAAATGTCACAGGCAGGGAAGGGGTTAACACTAGGGGGCGATCAAGGGGTTAACTGTGTTCCCTAATGTGTGTTCTAACTGTGGGGGGATGGGACACACTATAGGAGATTACAGATCGTGGTTCCCAGCTTGTAGGAACTTACGATCTGCATCTCCTCTCCTCACAGAACAGGGATTTGTGTGTTTACACACACACGTCCCTGTTCTGCCTCTTGTGCCCGCGATCGCTCGTGGCCGGCAGTCATTGCGTCGTCATGAGCAATCAGCTATCCCGTTTAAAGGGGGCGACATACAGCTACAATGGTCCGCGTACAATGACGGCGGCTGGTCGGCAAGCGGTTAATGTACTCCTTACCAATCGTGTAATTTTATATCATTACTTTTTGCTCTAGTATTCTGGGTGAGGCACAGGTATGATTTGGGGTTCTAACTTCTGTTTTGTTTATACCCTGTCTCATACTACTCATCATGCATGTATGCCTTGATAGTAGGAATGCTGTGGTTAAAACACTGCAGTGTTACAAGTGTTGAGAACAGTAATGGAAACACCACATTAAAATTAGTTTACCTTAAAACACTAAATCGTTGTTGCAGATTCCATTGTAAAGGTGAATTGTATTTGATTGATTGTAATAAGTTAGCAGCATGTGTCAGTTGTAAAAAAATGCCAATTTGCACTCTGATATTTGAGTTTTCAAAGCAACCAAAAGCAACTAACAGAGTTCTTAAGAGACCAAATAGACAGCGCTTGGATCGCAGGCAGCATGTAGCTATCGTATACAAACTGTGCTGGCAAGAGAAGTGAAGTGTTCTTAAGCCTGAAATCATCTACAGGGCTAGACAGATATTTGACAGGAAAGTTGCTGTCAATGAAGTAAAGCCTTTACATTTACAACAAACTGAATTAGGTTCTGTGTGACCCAGTCACAACAAAAAATATACATCATATGGAATTTATAGCATATAGCCATTGCGTAAAAAATAATAATTTATATATATATATATATATATATATATATATATATATATATAAAGCCACTGAACAAATATGTACAACTTAATGTAAAGAGCACAAAGTAAAATATTCGGCTGCAGGCTGTCAATCCTCACTCATCCTCCAATCCAGGGAGCCAGTTCTCAGTGGTCGCTGGTTGCTCATGAACTCCACACACATCCTCTCAAAGAGAAGAAGGGAGAACTGCTTACCATTTAAAAGCTTGCGAGTACTATGAGTAAGCTCCCAATTAAGTGAAATGTATTAGGCTTACATATACAGTACTAGGTGAAAGCAGTCTGTATATGGTGGAGAGATTAATAAACCAGATTTAAGACCTGTGAGTGGTTCTCCCTTTTCTTTTAGAGTCTGGGTGAAAAAATTAAAAATATGTTCTTCTTAAATGGATAGAGTAAAAATAACGCTAAAAGCAGCAGGAAAATCTTGCTGTTTCCAATCTTGTCTCAACCATGCATCTTTGGGCGAATTCACATGATAATATGACAAGGCTTGTTTGTTTTACTTCAGAGGGATGATGAATCAAAATGGCTACATTGAGTCTACTCAGTTGGGGTACCAGTCAGGACTATGCATCCTATTCAAGCACTTTTCATCTGACTCAGTTTAGCATCATTTCATTCTCAATTTCTATAATTCTCATAATACTTCTATTGTAAGCAAAAGCAGCAGTGATAGTGGTAGGTTGAGACTTGCTTCCAGATCAGTTCATGTGAGAAAGAACACTTTAAAACTTCTGATGCTTTCAGTGTAATGAGAAGTTAAAGATGGAATCCAAATGAGAGGCAGGAAACTGCAGGGCATTTGTGACATTACACAAGAATTTCTAGTCCAGCAGTTTTTCTCCTCATTGGTGGACAATGTATCCAGTGTATCCTATTTGTTGTGTAACCATTCAGGTACGTACTAAGTTCCTCAGTTCTTGAATAATACACAGAAAGCATCATGATATCCTGTTATGAGAAAGTCAAAGGCCAACAACACCAAGCCCACCCATTATCAGTCTGATTAGAAAAAGGAATCCAGAGAAATAATATCATCTTCGATTCCCTCTGTCACTGTTAGGTAGTCCTTTTCTTACCAATCAGTTGCTTCCCATTCCAACTACTGCCAGTTTCTGCAGCTCACTTAGAAGTTAGTGATACAAGTAATAGAAAAAAAATGTTGCAGATTTTATAGTCAATTTATTGGAGATAGGACTACCAAAAACAAAAAGCATACACTAACAGTGACACTCAAGTAGTGGTCCAAGGACCACACAAGGCCCTTCACGCCAGATTTTCAGCCTGGGGCCCTTACAACATCTAGCTATTATGCCAAATTATGCATTTATGTAGAATATGATGATGAGAAAGCATTCTACCATGCTCCAATAGGAATTATTACTAAACCTCAATACAGAGCATTAATTAATCAAGATTACTACAACAGTACTGCATATTATACTAAGCATAATGGCTGGCATATTTGGCATTTTTACAATTCCCTATTTATTTTCTAAACAAATGTACAGTTGTAAAAACTGCCATTTTTAGTGCATCTGTTTTAAGAGTAGCATGTGAAAACCCAAAATCTTGCCTATTTGCTATTGATGAAGGCGAAAAAAAACACATTTATTACAGATGTCTCATTTTAATAATAGTCAGATAGCTTTGTATGCGTTTAACAACAAAAAAGATTTTCTTTTTATTTTCATATTTTAAGATACATTTTAAAGATACATTTTCTTTACAGGCTTCAAAAAATCAACCTTCAGTTACTAAACAGACAGATATAAAATTAAATCTGAATAACTGGTGTGTATTATAAAATAATTCTGAAATAGGATTTTTTTTTCACTCCATCGTAGCAATGTGCCCAGTGTAGCAAGAAATGGTTGTGCATGACAGTACACATGTAAATGTCATTGCATATGTCATTTACGATATATGGGCCTGATATGCAAGAAACGCAATGATCACACTGAAGAGAAGTGCACTTTTAACACCAAATTCTCTTTTGAGAACTGTGAGCCTTCTTTTCTACAGATAAATAATGACATGATCAGTGCACAAAACTGCTATGAAACATGCAATTTCTCAGGCTACAATATCTATGGGATAAGCTCTGTAGATTGCAGGGACAGGGGTTGTTCATTATCACTGTGACGGGGAACCTGATATATAATCCAGTGCCTTGCAGAGTCCTGATTTAAACCATTGAAATCCAGTAACGGCAATGAATTTACCTACAGACAGAAGATGCATGGGAGCAATAAATGAATTATACAAGTCTTACACACACAATCTGATTATTCTGACCAAAGTGTTAATTGGATCCTAACTGCCAGATCTGATATCTGTAGTCTTGCAGTGAAAAACCTTTCAAAGTGATGAACTGTAATTCACAGAGCTGCTTGAAGCACTTGTAATTTACTGCATGTCAGGCTATGAAGAGCCTGACCTAATGGACTTTACATTACCTGTAGTACAAGATTCCTTTCAATGAAGCTAGTTGTTAAAAAGTAATAGTGAAAATGCATTGTGATATCATGGGATGAGCAAAACGGTTTCTTAGAGTTGACTAAATGATCAGCAATATGAGATGGGTTATGGAGAAATCAAACATAACAAATTTGGCTCCAATGCCAAATTGAAGGGCAGTGATTTTAAAAGCACTCACAGCCACTGTCTAGTCATTCAATGGGAAATTCACAATATTCTTTACTTGATTTTTATTTTGAATACACTACGGATTCTTGTGGATCAGAGAGCCTTAGAAATGAAATGTTTTTCTTTTTTTCTAAAGACTCTGTATATACACATGTGATATGTAGGAAAGGAGATTTCTGGGCATAGAGGCGCGATTAAGAAGATATGATAGAGGTGGTTCATGTATTTGAAATATAGATACCTTACAGAAAAGTAATTGATGGCGAAAATATTAATCATCTCCACAATAAACAATTGGCATGAATTTTACGCAAATAATTTCATCTATGCAATACTTTAAATACTTGGGCTTGCCAGCCTGATTGTTTACGTTTTATATAACATTGCAGGGCAAAATGTTGTTTAATAACCAGTTTTAACCATTCATCATTCCAAGATTGGAGAACAATGAAAAATGATTCGTTTTTGAACTCTACGTATTTACCTTTTTTCCCTTTTAAGGGCTAAGAAGTCAATTAAGAATGAATCATGACTCCTAAAAAGGCAGTCTGTCCTATCTCAAAACAATTGTGTGTTAAACTTCACATGGATGGTTCTGTTCTGTCTGCTGCTTTCACTTTCCAAACAGTAAAGCGTGTTCCATTAAAGCAGTGTATTTATTTTTAATGGGCTGTCAAAGCATCCCAGCATTGGCACTGCTGTACCTGAAGGCCCGTTCACACGAAGGCAGTTTGCTACACTGTTCTTAAGGCACGCCTATTATGTAATGTGTTAAGATGTACAATGGGGCAAAAAAGTATTTAGTCCGCCACCAACTGTGCAAGTTCTCCCACTTAAAAAGATGAGAGAGGCCTGTAATTGTCATCATAGGTATAACTCAACTATGAGAGACAAAATGTGGAAACAAATCCAGACAATCACATTGTCTGATTTGTAAAGATTTTTTTTTGCCAATTATGGTGGAAAATAAGTATTTGGTCACCTACAAACAAGCAAAATTTCTGGCTCTCACAGACTTGTATCTTCTTCTTTAAGAGGCTCCTCTGTACTCCACTCATTACCTGTATTAATGGCACCTGTTTGAACTTCTTATCAGTATAAAAGACAGCTGTCCACAACCTCAAACAGTCACACTCCAAACTCCACTATGGTGAAGACCAAAGAGCTGTCGAAGGACACCAGAAACAAAATTGTAGACCTGCACCAGGCTGGGAAGACTGAATCTGCAATAGGCAAGCAGCTTGGTGTGAAGAAATCAACTGTGGGAGCAATAATTAGAAAATGGAAGACATACAAGACCACTGATCTCCCTTGATCTGGGGCTCCGCGCAAGATCTCACCCCGTGGGGTCAAAATGATCACAAGAACAGTGAGCAAAAATCCCAGAACCACACGGGGGACCTAGTGAATGACCTGCAGAGAGCTGGGACCAACGTAACAAAGGCTACCATCACTAACACACTACGCCGCCAGGGACTCAGATCCTGCAGTGCCAGATGTGTCCCCCTGCTTAAGCCAGTACATGTCCGGGCCCGTCTGAGGTTTGCTAGAGAGCATTTGGATGATCAAGAAGAGGATTGGGAGAATGTCATATGGTCAGCTGAAACCAAAGTAGAACTGTTTGGTAAAAACACAACCCGTATTGTTTGGAGGAGAGAGAAGGCTGAGTTGCAACCAAAGAACACCATACCTACTGTGAAGAATGTGGGTGGCAACATCATGCTTTGGGGCTGTTTCTCTGCAAAGGGAACAGGGCGACTGATCCGTGTACATGAAAGAATGAATGGGGCCATGTATCGTGAGATTTCGAGTGCAAACCTCCTCCCATCAGCAAGGGCATTGAAGATGAAACGTGGCTGGGTCTTTCAGCATGACAATGATCCCAAGCACACCGCTGGGCAACAAAGGAGTGGCTTCATAAGAAGCATTTCAAGGTCCTGGATGGGCCTAGCCAGTTTCCAGATCTCAACCCCATATAAAAACCTTTGGAGGGAGTTGAAAGTCCGTGTTGCCCAGCGACAGCCCCAAAACATCACTGCTCTAGAGGAGATCTGCTTAGAGGAATGGGCCAACATACCAGCAACAGTGTGTGACAACCTTGTGAAGACTTACAGAAAACGTTTGACCTCTGTCATTGCCAACAAAGGATATATAACAAAGTATTGAGATGAACTTTTGATATTGACCAAATACTTATTTTCCACCATAATTTGCAAAAAAAATTCTTTCCAAATCAGACAATGTGATTGTCTGGATTTGTTTACACATTTCGTCTCTCATAGTTGAGGTATACCTATGATGACAATTACAGGCCTCTCTCATCTTTTTAGGTGGGAGAACTTGCACAATTGGTGGCTGACTAAATACTTTTTTGCCCCACTGTATTGCATTAAGGCAACCTATTAAGGTGTATTGCCTTAATTGCAACCTATTCATTTGAATGGAAGGCTTAACTTGCCACATTGGACAAAAAAAGACTACCAACACTTTTTCTGGTGCAGTGCATCTTAACCCATGGTGGAACATTACTTCATGTTGGACTACAATATAGAAGCATTGTGAAGCTGCATTAGGTGCAATAAATGGTACTGCAGTGCACCAGCACATGTCACCACACAGTGGTGTGAATGGACTTTTTTCGGGAACCCTTATGCCGCATACACACGATCGGAAATTCCAACAACAAAACCGTGGATTTTTTTTCCGACGAAATGTTGGCTCAAACTTGTGTTGCATACACACGGTCACACAAATCTTGTCGGAAATTACGAACGTCAAGAATGCAGTGACATACAAGACGTACGACGAGCCAAGATCAATGAAGTTCAATAGGCAGTTTGGCTCTTTTGCTTGATTCTGAGCATGCGTGTGTTTTTTGTGCATCGGAATTGCATACAGACGATCGGAATTTCCGACAAGAATTTTTCTTGCCGGAAAATTTGAGAACCAGCTCTCAAATTTTTGTGGTCAGAAATTCCGGTTTTAATAGGTTCAGCTTCACTGTCTCAAAATTATTATGAAGCCTGGAATTCAGAGAATAGCAGCATTAAATTGAAGCTTCTCATTTGGGTGTTCCGTTTGTTTTTTTGTTATGTATAGTATTTTCACCTTTATTAGCTAAATGATTGTGTTTGGATTGTACTCGACAAGGCAAACTGAATTTACAACTTAATAAACTAATTTAAAGATCCTTGAAAAACTTATTTTAGTTCTGGATAGAGAATAGAAGGGTCACCAAGACAAGAAGTAAAGGTCTCCTAAATGGAGACTGACCACAATTAAAAATAGAAGTTTCAAAAAAAGTATTTTTAAATATAGCTTTCCTTGTCCCTACTGGAGGCATTTTCCATTGTTTCTTAAGTACAGCCACTGGGATAGAAAAGGGGGAGTTCCACTTTAATAAAAATGGTTTAGGTATATAGTACTAAAAACATCCTATGTATCTGATGTGGAAGACAAATGCACAGATGGTGTTTGTAAAAGAGTAGTATTTTATAGTGAATTGAAATACCAATTTAAAAGTGATGCAAATTTTCTACTTTTTCATAATAAAGAGTGGAGTAATCTAAAATTGATTTTAGATTTAATTGAAAACCAGAGCATTGAACGACTCGCTGGCTTCAGTTTTTTCCAGGGACTCCAGCTGCAAGATCTGTGTGCCTCAGGTCCAGTATTCTATTCTTCCTGGTGGACTGCTCTTTTACTTTGTTACAGGGAATGCAGCAGAATGGGTGTTACATTGTTTTCTACTGCCCAATAAACGGGACTCCATTTTCAGGGGCAGAGTTGTATACTTTGAATGGGGAAATTATGTTGCTGTAACCAAACTGTTAAGTGGCCAGCAAATGATTTATTCTAGCAGTGTCCACCCATAACTGATCTGTGTTTAGAGTCAAATAAATGGGGACCTGTTAGGATGGGTGTTGGATGTGACAGCTGAAGCTATCTATCACTGGCTACCACTGCCCAACTGTTGGAAACAGGTATGAAAAATCACATCCATACAGGTTTATATTGAGAGTACTACACCAGCCTCATTTCTCCCTTTATATAATGTCCATACAGGTTTATTAACTAATTTTACTTTCTGGAGTAAAAAAAAGGGCAGCGATCAGTATTAGATTGGAACCTTGGCTGTACTAAATGACAACTATTTGGACACATAAGTATCAGAAACATTGCTGACAATTTGCTACAGGCAATACTGTTGTTGCTTCTGTGCAATAGCCTCTCAAGGTTTTTGTATATATCATGTTTTATTCAGTGTGTTGTACGTAGAAATTACTTGCTTAACAAGTTATTGCTGCCTGTGGTTGAAATGGTTGAATACCAGTGACAGTCTTAATTAGACAAGTGTTTCTGGCACTTAGTCTGTCTTTTAACAGAAAAAGTAACATATGTGTTCTCTAGGCCAAAAGCCATGACAAGAATTCTAAGGTAACGCTAGTATGTAGACGATCTACAGCAGCCATGATGCTTTCTCTTGCTGTTGTTTATCTTAATAGCACTGCATGCTAAACAGCATACAAGCTGGCAGACCTGAACAAATCTTTGATCTGTACTTATTAGCTAGGGTATTCACACAAAGTAATTGCTAAGCCTTTGGTACAAAGCTCTCAGCAAATCTACCTCAGTTTTCCCTTTTCTTCTTGCCTGCTTCCATTGAAGTTGACCTCTGTCAGTTAGAGAGCCTCATCAGTGACTCCAAGTGCAGTGAGAGCATCTTAATGATCTGAAATTCTTCTGAGAAGTTGGTGATGTTTTCTCATCAGGATCCAATTTAGAGTGCTTTGTTCCATTCTTGAACTTTGGAGCCAAAGAAAAGCAAGTCAGTTTGTAGCCTTCTCTGTGGTGAGCTAGAAAAGCCAAAGTAGTGTATACTACTGCAGGAGATTTTTGAAGGGTACAGCTCTTTTTTTATATCTTTTAAAATAGCGAGAGACTACTGTGTATTTTGTATAGCTGTATTCTTTCAAATGAGCCTTGACACAGTGGATTTGTGATTCAAATTTAAATAACCTCTTCTTTTAGTCAAGGACATTGTAGTTTTTTATTTTTCTTTCTCCTTTCTCTGCAGACCTTCATTTAAATAAATGGCTCGTCCACCAAGAAATATATTTCAAGTATATGTGGAGTCTGGTCAGCTAAGTCACCAACCAGCTTTTTATGCATCTCAGAGGCTGCAGCGTGATCTTTCTGCCATATCTCCTAGCTTTGCCAAATAAGAACAGGTTGCTCCTTCTCTGGCAACTCACCATCCACCATTCCTATGCCATCTGCTGCATTCTTCATAGCATAATAAAAAAAGAAATGAAAGTCCAGCAAGGGGAGTGGATGGTCTGTGGGGTCTGAGGCAGATCTATAAGCATGGGAGATCAAGAGCAGTGATCTTACCACCAGGGACCTGAACAGATATAAGAAAGATTAAAGTGCTTTTTGTTTTGAGTGGATTGACCTTGTAAAATGTTTAAGCCTGTGTTTATCAGCATCTCAGTTGTTTCTGTGTATGTATAGGAGTGTGTATATGTGTGTGTGTGTATGTGTATGTGTATATGTATATCTATAGATTTTATATATATATATATATATATATATATATATATATATATATATATTTATATATTCATAGGGATTACTGTACAAAGTTTTAGGCAGGTGTGAAAAAATGCTGAAAATTAGGAATGCTTTTTTAGAAATAGAAATGTTAATAGTTTATGTTTATTAATCAACACAATGGACAGTAAATGAACAGAAGAAAAATATAATCAATGTTCGGTGCAACCACCCTTTGCCTTTAAAACAGCATCAATTCTTCTAGGTATACTTGCACACAGTTTTTGAAGGAACTTGGCAGGTAAGTTGTTCCAGACATTTTGAAAAACTAACTACAGATCTTCTGTGGATGTAGGCTGCCTCCAATCCTTCTGAAGTCTCTTCATGAAATTCCAGACAGACTTGATGATGTGTAAGAGCGGGGCTCTTTAAGGGCCAAACCATCACTTCCAGAACTCTGCGGTGTTCTTTATGCTGAAGTTAATTAAACTGTCTGTATATTTAGGGTTGTTGTCCTGCTGCAGAATATATGCATCCTTAATGGTATGGCATGATTGATAAGTTTATGCCTGCATTTTTCAGTATTGAGGATACCATTGATCTTGACCAAAGCTCTAACTCCATTTGCAGAAATTCATCCTCAAACTTGAAAGGAACCTCCACCATGCTTCACTGTTGCCTGCAGACAATATTGTACAGCTCTTCGGCGAACAAACGTCTTCCTGCCACAGCCAAATATTAAAAATTTTGACTCATCCGTCCAGAGCACCTGCTGCCACTTTTCTGCACCCCAGTTCCTATGTCTTTGTGCATAGTTGAGTCTCTTAGCCTTGTTTACATGTAAGCGGCATGGCTTTTTGGCCGCAATTCTTCCATGAAGACTACTTCTGGTCAGACTTCTCTGGACAGTAGATAGGTGTACCTTGGTCCCACTGGTTTCCACCAGTTCTGTGCTGATGGCACTCCTGGAGTCTTCCAATGTCGAAAGGAAGTAGACATGATGTGTTTTACATCTGTTATATTAACCACTTCAGCCCCAGAAGATTTTACCTCCTTTCTGACCAGAGCACTTTTTACAATATGGCACTATGTCGCTTTAACTGACAATTGCGCGGTCATGCGATACTGTACCCAAACTAAATATTTGCCCTTTTTTCCCCACAAATAGATCTTTCTTTTGATGGTATTTGATCACCTGTGCGGTTTTTATTATTTGCGTTATAAACAAAAAAATAGCGACAATTTTGAAAAAAAAAACAATATTTCTTACTTTTTGCTATAATAGCCCCAATTAAAAAAAAAAAAATTCTTCATCAGTTTGGGGCCGATATGTATTCTTCTACATATTCTTGGTAAAAAAAGATCGCAATAAGCATATATTGATTGGTTTGTGCAAAAGTTTTAGCATCTACAAACTAAGGGAAAGATTTATGGCAATTTTTTTTTTTTTTACTAGTAATGGCAGTGATCTGCAATTTTTAGCGGTATTGCGACGGACAGATCGGACACTTTTGACACATTTTTGGGACCATTGACATTTATACAATGATCAGTGCTATAAATATGTACTGATTACTGTGTAAATGTCACTGGCAGGGAAGGGGTTAACACTAGGGGGCGATCAAGGTGTTAAATGTGCGTTCCCTCAGTGTGTTCTAACTGGGGGGGGGGGGACTGACTAGGGGAGGAGACATGTTGTTGTTCATACTTAGTAGGAAACAACGACATGTCTCCTCTGCCCTGACAGGACAGGGATTTGTGTTGTGTTTACACACACAAATCCCTGTGCTGGCTCTCGTGCACACGATCACGGCCACTAGCAACAAGCATCGGGTCCCCCGCTGTGCAGCGGGCGTGTGTGCCTCTTAAAGGCAAACCCGTACCCTTATGGGGTTTTGCGCAGGGGTGCCATTGTGCCTCCGTAAAAAGATGTGCGCCGGTCCGGAACTGGTTAAGTTTGCTTGGCTGACCACTACATCTACAGTACTCCAATGTTGCCTGTTTGTTGTGCTTCTTCAAAAGAGCTTTAACAGCACATCTTGAAACCCCAGTCTGCTTTGAAATCTTTGCCTGGGAGAGATTTTGCTGATGCAGTATACCTACCTTGTGTCATATTGCTATGCTTGGTTTTACCATGGTGTATGGCCTATGACATAAAACGGTCTTCCATAACCTCACCTTAGTAGCAGAGTTTGGCTGTTCCTCACCCAGATGTAAGCCTCCTATGCAGCTGTTGGTTTCACTTAAAGATTGTGTTTCATCCTACATATAAATATGATGATCATTAGCATCTACTTGGTATAACTGGTTAATCATACTCCTGACTCTAATCCTGCAAAATCCCTGACTTTGTGCAAGTGTACGAAATGTGCAAGTGTAAAAATGAATGCTGGTTTGAAGCCAAAGGGTAGTCGCACCAAATATTGATTTGATTTAGATTTTTCTTCTGTTCGCTCACCTTGCATTTTATATATGTAAAAAGAAAAATTATTCAAGTATTTATTTTTTAAAGCATTCTTACTATACCACATTTCTTCACACTTGCCTAAATTTTTTCCTAGTACTGTGTGTGTGTATGTAGATATATGTGAATATGTGTGTATGTATATCTATACAGTGGGAGAACAAGTATTTGATACACTGCAGATTTTGTAGGTTTTCCTACTTACAAAGCATGTAGAGGTCTGTAAATATTATCATAGGTACTCTTCAACTGTGAGAGACTGAATCTAACACAAAAATCCAGAAAATCACATTGTAGGATTTTTAAGAAATTAATTTTCATTTTATTGCATGGCATAAGTATTTGATACATCAGAAAAGCAGAACTTAAAGTGATACTATGGGTTCGTTTTTTTTCTTTTTTAAATAGCAAACATATCATACTTGCCTCCACTGTGCAGCTCGTTTTGCACAGAGTGGCCCCCGATCGTCCTTCTGGGGTCCCACGGCAGCTCTCGTGGCTCCTCCCTGCAATAGATAACCCCCCTCTGGGAAGCTCTATCCCTAGGGGGTTACCTTGCGGGTGCACTCCTGTGTCATACAATAGGCGTCGAGTGCATGACCCCCGGCGGCCACGTCATTGGATTTGATTGACAGCATCGGGAGCCAATGGAAAGAAAGAAAGCCACGACCCATCTTCAATGCTCTTACTGAGGGAAGGAGGTTGTTGGCCAAGATCTTGCGATACATAGCCCCATCCATCCTCCCCTCTGTCCCCTTTGCAGAAAAGCATCCCCAAAGAATGATGTTTCCACCTCCATGCTTCACGGTTGGGATGGTGTTTTTGGGGTTGTACTCATCCTTCTTCCTCCAAACACGGCGAGTGGGGTTTAGACCAAAAAGCTCTATTCCTGTCTCATCAGACCACATGGCCTTCTCCCATTCCTTCTCTGGATCATCCAGATGGTCATTGGCAAACTTCAGACGGGTCTGGACATGCGCTGGCTTGAGCAAGGGGACCTTGCGTGTGCTGCAGGATTTTAATCCATGATGGCGTAGTGTGTTACTAATGGTTTTCTTTGAGACTGTGGTCCCAGCTCACTTCAGGTCATTGACCAGGTCCTGCCGTGTAGTTCTGGGCTGATCCCCCACCTTCCTCATGATCATTGATGCCCCACGAGGTAAGATCTTCCATGGAACCCCAGACCGATGGAGATTGACCGTCACCTTGAACTTCTTCCATTTTCTAATAATTGCACCAACAGTTGTTACCTTCTCACCAAGCTGCTTGCCTATTGTCCTGTAGCCCATCCCAGCCTTGTGCAGGTCTACAATTTTATCCCTGATGTCCTTACACAGCTCTCTGGTCTTGGCCATTGTGGAGAGGTTGGAGTCTGTTTGATTGAGTGTGTGGACAGGTGTCTTTTATACAGGTAACGAGTTCAAACAGGTGCAGTTAATACAGGTAATGAGTGGAAAACAGAAGGGCTTCTTAAAGAAAAAATAACAGGTCTGTGAGAGACAGAATTCTTACTGGTTGGTAGGTGATCAAATACTTATGTCATGCAATAAAATGCAAATGAATTCATTAAAAATCATACAATGTGATATTTTGGATGTTTTAGATTCCATCTCTCACAGTTGAAGAGTACTTATAATAACAATTACAGACCTCTACATGCTTTGTAAATAGGAAAACCTGCAAAATTGGCAGTGTATCAAACACTTGTTCTGCCCACTGTATGTGTATATGTGTGTATATATACATACAGTATCTCACAAAAGTGAGTTCACCCCTCACATTTTTGTAAATATTTTATTATATCTTGTCATGTGACAACACTGAAGAAATGGCACTTTGCTACAATGTAAAGTAGTGAGTGTACAGCTTGTATAACAGCGTAAATTTTCTGTCCCTCAAAATAACTCAACACACAGCCATTAATGTCTAAACCAAAAGTGAGTACACCCCTAAGTGAAAATGTTCAAATTGGGCGCAAAGTGTCAATATTTTGTGTGGCCACCATTATTTTCCAGCACTGCCTTAACCTTCTTGGGCATGGAGTTCACCAGAGCTTCACAGGTTGCCACTGGAGTCTTCTTCCACTCCTCCATAACAACAGAGCTGGTGTATATTAGAGACCTTGAGCTCCTCCGCCTTCCATTTGAGGATGCCCCACAGTCGCTCAGTAAGGTTTAGGCCTGGAGACATGCTTGGCCAGTCCATCACCTTTAGCCTCAGCTTCTTTAGCAAGGCAGTGGTCGTCTTTGAGGTATGTATGTGGTCCTCATCATGTTGGAATACTGCCCTGTGGCCCAGTCTCTGAAGGGAGGGGATCATGCTCTGCTTCAGTATGTCACAGTACATGTTGGAATTCATGGTTCCCTCAATGAACTGTAGCTCCCCAGTGTCGGCAGCACTTATGCAGCCCCAGATCATTACACTCCCACCACCATGCTTGACTGTAGGCAAGACACATTTGTCTTTGTACGCCTCACACGCTTGACACCATCTGAACCAAATAGGTTTATCTTGGTCTCATCGGACCACAGGACATGGCTCCAGAAATCCATGTCCTTAGTCTGCTTGTCTTCAGCAAACTGCAGTTTGCTGAAGACAAGCATATGCATGTGCACTCAATTTCTGAGTGGAACCTGTCCTGTTAAACTGCTGTATTGTCTTGGCCACCATGCTGCATCTCAGTTTCAGGGTCTTGGCAATCTTCTTATAGCCTAGGCCATCTTTATGTAAAGCAATAATAATTTTTTTCAGATCCTCAGAGAGTTCTTTACCATGAGGGGCCATATTGAACTTCCAATGACCAGTATGAAAGAGTGAGAGCGATAACACCA
>CM055118.1:726784943-726909943 GCA_029206835.1 Rana muscosa | reverse complement strand
AAAACACGAAAAATGCCAAGGTGGGTGAATACTTTTGCAAGGCACTGTAGTATACAGCCAATGTTAAAATAGGGATGCTTAGAACCTGAATATCTTAGAATGGCCCAGACAAAGAGCATTAAAAATGAATACCTGTGGGAAGATTTGACAAATGCTTTTCAGCAACAGTCCACATCCAACCAAAGAAAGCCATGGCAATTTTGCTAAGAAAAATGGGCAAGCATTGCAGGATCCAGATGTTCAAAACTAGGAGAAACTTACTTCAAAGTCTTGCAGCCAAAGTTGGTCTTATATCAAATGAGGAGTCCCACTCTCCCTGTTTGGTTTGAACACCCACAACTATCAGGCGGTCACAAATACAGCTGGGAATTATGGTAGAGAGATCTACCTGTTTTCAAGACACTTAAGTCAGGAGCTGATTCAACCCACTGGGAACCACCTATAAATAAAAGATTACTTTTACTTGGACCACCTGTTTAGATTTGTTGTGTAAATCAAATGGCAAAAACACCAGTCAATTCCATGTTAACTTTAAATTGCACAACTCCATACTCTGGAAAAGTCCAAAAATGTAAAATGGAAAAGACAAAAAACTAATGCAGGACAAAGTGAAGGTCGCTTTAAATCAGGGTAGGCAACCTCAGCCCCTCAGCTGTGGTAAACCTACAAATCCCATCATGCCTTTGGGACTCATGCCTGTGATTTTTAGGGTCTTGCAATGTCTCATGGGACTTCTCGTTTCAAAACAGCTGGAGGGCAGAGGTTGCCTACCTCTGCTTTAAATAATGTCATCTTTAGAAATTATAGTGAGAATATTTTTTTTGCCCACCTCATGAACCTCAACTTGTTTGCTTTCTTGGTCCTTGTCCACCTATGAAGAAAATAGAACATTTTCTAAAGTTTAGTGTCATAATGTTCTAGAATAGACTAAAATAAACTTAAGTTACTAAAAGTTGTTTACCTTGCATTTACTGAAAACAAATTGGTCCCATTTGTTTTCTTTAAACAGTTACATTTGTATTCGTATTATTCTTTTCTATAACATAGAACTACCAACTTGTACAGTAGATATGTAAACTGTTAATGTATTATTATGCTATCATTATATTGTGCATTGTTTACGTCGACAGAATGGCACGGACAGGCAAATGGGCGTACAGTTATGTCCCTTTAAATTTGCCACTGTGTGGTCGAGCGGGCGTGTGATCCTGCCACGAGCTCCGTGACTGTGGGACCCGCGGACTTGATGTCCGCCGGTGTCCCATGATCATGTCACGGAGCTGAAGAACGGGGAGATGTCAGTGTAAACACATCTCCCCGTTCTTCCTAGTGACATGTCACTGATCGAATGTTCCCTCTCATCGGGAGCAGCGATCAGTGACGTGTCACTCGTAGCCACACCCCCTAACACTTATAATCACTCCCTTGGACACACTTAACCCCTTCCTAGCCCCTAGTGGTTAACCCCTTCACTGCCAGTCACATTAACACAGTAATAAGTGCATTTTTATAGCACTGATCGCTGTGTAAATGTGAATGGTCCCAAAATAGCGCCAAAAGTGTCCGATGTGTCCGCCATAATGTCGCAGTCACGATCTAAATCGCTGATCGCCGCCATTACTAGTAAAAAAAGAATATTAATAAAAATGCCATAAAACTATCCCCTATTTTGTAGACACTTTAACTTTTGCGCAAACCAATCAAACGCTTATTGCGATTTTTATTTTTTTTTTACCAAAAATATGTAGAAGAATATGTATCGGTCTAAACTGAGGGAAAAAAAATGTATATATATTTTTGGGGGATATTTATTATAGCAAAAAGTAAAAAATATTGCATTTTTTTTCAAAATTGTCACTTTATTTTTGTTTATAGCGCAAAAAATAAAGACCGCAGAGGTGATCAAATACCACCAAAAGAAAGCTCTATTTGTGGGAAAAAAAGGACATCAATTTTGTTTGGGAGCCACGACCGCGCAATTGTCAGTTAAAGCGACGCAGTGCCGAATCGCAAAAAGTGCTCTGGTCTTTGGCCAGCCAAATGGTCTGCGGCTTAAGTGGTTAAATATTTAATACCTCTATATCTGTTTTAATAGTATTTTTGGCAGCATTAATCTCATTGTATATCAAGGAATTTTACATTTTACTGACCTTCAATGGATGTTCATGTGCTTTGATGACCATAGTTTTTAACTCTTAATTATTAAAGGTCATAGTAGCTGCATCCAAAGAGTCCTGTTTGTTTCTGTTTGTCATGTGAGGAGAACTGCTCTGCCTTTCATAAATAACCAGAACAGATTTGTCCAGCTCACTGCTGTATTCCCCTTATCTGAGTTGGATTAGAACAGTGCTGAAAACAGATGCTTCATTTTTGGCAACAGAATGCTTAAGCATCACTAGGCATTTAACTGTAAGTTGGGCTTATTATATCACATTTATCTTTTTACATAAATCAGTTATCATACATTAACAAGGCTTCCAATGCATTTTTGGAGTAATGACATAATGTTTGTACAAGATCTCAGTATCTGTGGATCACTGCAAATGTTAGCCATGTCTTTAACACTTTTATCCTTGGATCAATGTATAGTGCAGGCTTTAAATGTGAATATAGTTTCTTTTGTAAATGTGTTCAAGAGATTTATGTTGCTCGCATTTTTTTCTGCTTTATGCATATCTTTATGCAACTTTGGATAAAAAAAAAAAAATCTTCTGTGCTTTTTAACCAAATATTTATATTATCAGAAAGCCTTAATTACCTTGATCGTTAGGATATAGCTTACCCATTTTCTTTATGTAGTATCCATGCTTTATTTGGTAATTACATTTCTTGTCTGTGATTTGATGAATGTTTATAAATGCATTGTATTTAATAAATGTGGCAATTATTAATTTTAGTAAGTTTCTGCCCCAGCCGGCATGGACTATTTGGTTCACACCGAGAACCCCCTTTTTTGTACTTCAACAAATAACATTGGTATTCAGAAATTTCTTCAGCTTTAAAAATATTTTTTTTCTGAAATACATTCATAGCACTATAACAATCTATATGTATAGACATTTGTAAAGCCTTTTGAGTATCTCTGTGGTCAGTGATATTCATAGTATTAAAGCTGAGCAGCAATGTTGGGGTATTTTAGTACCTGAAGTAATGAGCACTGAAGTCTGAGGCAGCTAGAATAGCACAAAGTGGACTGTTAGGAACTTAGCAGTGAACCTACACTAGGGTTCCAAAAACTGTTGCTGCTACTAAATGAAAGTTGCCTTTTCATCTAAGTATATTGTGGTAACTAATGCATTTGGATATAAACATATAAAAAGTTTTGACTTCTACATCTGTAGATTTCAGATCATATGGCCAATGCAGTTAATCAAAATGGTTATTATTAAAATATTAATTCTAGTGCTGGCACAGTTTCTGATTATTGTGGTTCCCAACATTATAGGGTGAGCTCTCCCTAAGCATGTGCTGCCTGCCTGATTGTGCATCATTTTGTAATATAGGCTAAGGAGGTTTGATAAAAGAGAAATATGTGTGAACCAAACCCTCAGCCCTGTTTTTAGCCCCCATGCCCAATTCCAAGATTTACTCATCATCTGTAACAGAAAGAGACCACCCTCTTTCACATTGATGGGTCATTACAAGATCCTCCCTGGGCTATCAGTCAGACACATCTCTTTTCCCATCATTGTAATACCCACCCAAATTCCTTGGTGTGGTGTTTTTTTTTGGGGGGGGATCCCTAAAAAACCTATACCCCTTGCATTATTCACTGAAATGTCAAGGGACACTGTGCTTTTTTGGCAGTCCCAGTGTGTAGGTAGTTGGGTGGGTGTGTGCAACCAACTTGCCTTCATTGGTGGCCAGTGGCCACCCTTACTCTGCTGTTTGATTAATGGGTTCATTCAGATTCTCTTCCCATTCACATACAGCATAAAATCTTTTTAGAAAATGATTCCCTCACCTAAAAGTCTGATCATCTTTTCTTTTTTTTCCGTAAAAATAAAATCTGTACCCTACTTCAAGCTGATTTTCCCAAACTGACTACTCAAAGCTAGTTATAAGCAAACTTCCCTCCTTATGGGCTCACCTTCTGGGCATTGGGGGCACAAGGGGCTCAGTGGTTATAAGCACCAGACTAGTGCTTTAAGAGGGTTGTCATTCTGGTTTATTTTTTGTAAAGGAAATGGACATGTTGATTGATTCCTGTATATTTTAAAGTAGAAATAAATCAAATTTTTTTTTCATTTTGTATAGAGTAAGGGTGGGCTATGATCCCTGTCTTTTTTTCCATCTGTGTCCCATTGGGGAGATTACCCTTCACTTTCTGTCACTTCCTGTCCCATAGCCAAAACAGGAAGTTAAATTGAGGGAATTAGTGGTTGGCACCAAGGTCATTAGAACTAGTATCCCCTTTGGAAGGTTTCCCTTCAACTCTTGTTCTAGTATCAACCCAAAATTTTGGATTTTCCTCTACTTTCACTGATGAAAATGGTAAACATGCCTTTAGTTATACTTTAATTCTAACAATGCTTCTATAACTTAAAACAGCTGCTAGACTGTGTAAGTGGACAAATGAAAAACCCAACATTTCATTTGCTCACCTCGTGAAAAGTTTTATGAATCAGGTGTTTGCAACAGAAAAATTCATGGAGGTAAAAATGCCTGAAAATGTCCGTTCTTTAATGAATCAAGCAAGATTATCATCTGATATCGCAGACCTATTGTGGCTCCTTTCCTGTTCACTCTTTTGGTCATACTATTATTATACAAGATTTATACAGTGCCAACAGTTTGCGCAGAACTTTACAATGTTAGGGCAGACAGTACACTTACAATACAATTTAATAAAGGAGGAATCGGAGGGCCCTGCTTGTTAGAGCTTGCATATCCATACATATTGTCTGTGGTTATATCATGTAAATAATATTTCTATAGTAATTGTTTCCTACTTACAAATAGGCAGTTTGCCCTGTAGTTCAGCAGTACAGGAGGTTTAAGGTCTCCTGCTCAGCTTCTGAAGTATTATTGAGACAGTCTAAGGAAATTATTACACTTTACAACCTTTTTTAAACTGCTCTCTCTAATAATTATGTAGAATAAGTATCCTCCTGTCGGAACATGACATATACATACACTGAAGCTGAGCAGTGCAGCAGCGAAGATTATAATCAATGTCAATGAAATCATTGCAGCCATAAGCAATCAATGCCTTTCAACTCAACTTAGCTGTGCTGTTTCTTTTCCTTTATGGCAGGTGCCTGTTTCAGTGGCCATGATGACTCCCCAGGTGATCACCCCTCAGCAAATGCAACAGATACTTCAGCAGCAAGTACTGTCTCCACAGCAGCTCCAGGCACTTCTCCAGCAGCAGCAAGCCGTTATGTTACAGCAGGTAATGTTGGTTACCTTCCCTCAACAGTTAATTTTTCCTGGGTGTTTGAATGTTAGGATTGCATAAGCTCTCTGTCATGTTTATCTCATCTTCACCTTTTATAGCAGTGTATATCACACGCAGAAAAATAATACGCTGTCAGGTGATTGTTTACATTGTCATCTGAAACAGAACATTACATTTCTAGACTTGTCAAAGCATACAAAGTGTCAAAGTGAGTTGCAGAAGATTGTTGTTTTATGATATATAACACGTTACTGCTTGTTTTAGTCATAGCTAGGTGAAGGCAAATAGGAAAATTTTCCAGCCCTTTGTATTAGGTGGAAACATAATAGATCTGTTTTTTTATGTTAAAGAAAAGTGCTGTGGCAAAGATTTATGAGGAGTGAATTTATATGCAGTAAAAAGTCAAGTGGTTGAACTACAAGTCAGTAGATTTTTCCATGTAATGAGATTACGGGGAGGGCGCATTTGTGACACAAAAAAAATGCATATATTGTATTTGTGCTGCCACTATTAAACTAAACAGTTATTTGTTATTGCAAATAACAGGAATGGGATGTTTTGGATCTCCTGAGCTCTGCATGTGTACCGAATATTCAGGCCAAAACTTAATTTTTATATGTAGTACAAAAAAAATCTGATTTGCAATTTTTTGTCCCCACATTATAAAGTGTAACATATTTGCAAAGCTTCAGCATCTAAGTCAAGGTATTGTCTACCTATTGTTACTTCATATTATTCTGTTCACTTGGGATATGTAGATTAAGCCATATGAGTTTAAAGAGGTTTTCAAAGATAAAAAGTGGAAAACCTCTATGCTTGCCCCAATTTCCCCATTGCTGGTCATCAGGATTGTCCTACTTGAGCCTCCTGCTGCTCAGCTATTTAGCCAGAGCTGCCATATGGTTCCATGGCTACCAGCATCTAGCAATGCATGTGGAAAGCCTGCGTTTGAGAAATGCACTGCTTCTAAATTCTGGCGGTTTAGTTTGTAGACAGCCAGTGATTTCAGAGGGCAGCAGAAAGAAGTTAATGAGCTCTAAGGGGTACACAGAAAACCCAGGTAAAACAGCTGATTGGGGGGATTCAAGTGGGTCACCTACTTTTTCTCAGACATTATCCATAATACATTTTTCAGTAAGGCAGAAAATAGGATAGAAGATGGTTTAGGCCCGCTGCTTTTTTGCTACAATAGCCGTGAGCCAAACCTAGAGATCCTGTATCTGAATCTAGGTTCATGACTGGTATTTTGAAAAATAAGTTCTATATTGCCATAATTCATCACTTCATTAATTCAAGAATAAAGGACAGGAGCGCTTTTACTAAAAGGGTCCTTAAGGAGCTCCAATTGCATGGGGTCATCCAAAGTGAGAGCTGAAGGGGCACTAGAGCAGAACTTTGAAGAGAGAATAGGGCTCTGGGTAATGAACGATGTACAAAGGAAGGTTCTTCTAAGTGCAGTAGTCCAGTGATTTTAATGCAACACAATGTTTAAAAACTTTTCCAGAATGTAGTAGTAAACCAGGCTCATCAATAAGTTTGGTGCTCCTGGTATATTATTCCATGTCTCTGTGCCGAACAACAGCTGCAGAAACGTAACGTCCGTGGGAGCACGATGTCTGCTGCACTTCTGGAACCACTGTGGAATGCACGGGGGCCGCGTGGAACGCAAGGACACTTGGCGGAGTACCATGCTAAATCTACAAAGGGTCTCAAAGTATGGGTTATAGAGTCTGTACCTGGTGACATCTCTATGGCAGAAAGGTTCCAGTGCCTTTGTCAGAGAGAAACATACTGGATCTATGCCCTAGATGTTTTTTTGCCAGGAATCGCATTTTGTAAGTGTTTTTTAATCGTTGTGTTACATTAAAATCGCTGGACTACTGCACTTAGAAGCACCTTTCTTTGTACATACTTTATGAATTCAGTGGCTTGAAACATTGACAAATTTGCTAAGGTTATAGCAATTTAAAAAGTATTCATACCCCTTGACATTTTTCACATTTTGTCATGTTACAACCAAAAACGTAAATCTATTTTATTGGGTTTTTCATGCGATAGACCAACACAAAGTGGCACATAATTGTGAAGTGGAAGAAAAATGATAAATGTTTTTTATTTTTTATAAATATGTGAAAAGTGTGGCGTGCCTTTGTATTCCGCCCCCTGAGTCAATACTTTGTAGAACCACCTTTTGCTGCAATTGCAGCTACAAGTCTTTTTGGGGATGTCTCTACCAGATTTGCACATTTAGAGAGTGACATTTTTGCCCATTCTTCTTTGCAAAATAGCTCAAGCTCTGTCAGATTGGAGAGTGTCTGTGAACAGCAATTTTCAAGTTGTGATACATATTCTCAATTGGATTCATGTCTGGACTTTGACTGGGCCATTATAACACATGAATATGCTTTGATCTTAACCATTCCATTGTAGCTCTGGCTGTATGTTTAGGCTCGTTGTCCTGCTTTAAGGTGAACCTCTGCCCCAGTCTCACGTCTTTTGTAGACTCTAAAAAGTTTTCTTCTAAGATTGCCTTGTATTTGGCTCCATCCATCTTCCCATCAACTCTGACCATCTTCCCTGTACCTGCTGAAGAAAAGCATTCCCATAACATGATGCTGCTACCACCATGTTTCACGGTGGGGATGGTGTGTTCATGGTGATGTGCAATGTTAGTTTTCCGCCCACACATAGCATTTTGCTTTTAGGCCAAAAAGTTAAATTTTGGTCTAATCTGACTTGAGCACCTTCTTACACATGTTTGCTGTGCCCCCACATGGCTTCTTGCAAACTGCAAACTGGACTTTTTATGGCTTTCTTTCAACAATGGCTTTCTTATTGCCACTCTTCCACAAAGGCCAGATTTGTAGAGTGCACGACTAATAGTTGTCCTGTGGACAGATTCTCCCACCTGAGCTGTGGATCTCTGCAGCTCCTCCAGAGATACAATGGGCCTCTTGGCTGCTTCTCTGATTAATGCTCTCCTTGCCCGGCCACTCAGTTTAGGTGGACAGCCATGTCTTGATAGGTTTGCAGTTATGCCATACTCTCCATTTTCGGATGATAGATTGAACAGTGCTCTGTGAGATGTTCAAAGCTTGGGATATTTTTTATAACCTACCCCTGCTTTAAACTTCTCCACAACTTTATCCCTGACCTGTCTGGTGTGCTTCTTGGCCTTCATGGAGCTGTTTGTTCACTAATGTTCTCTAACAAATCTCTGAGGGCTTCACAGAACAGCTGTATTCATACTGAGATTAAATTACACACAGGTGGACTCAATTTAGTAATTAGGTGACTTCTGAAGGCAATTGGTTCCAATAGATTTTAGTTAGGGGTATTAGAGTAAAGGGGCTGAATATGCCACACTTTTAAGATATTTATTTGTAGAAAATTTTGAAAACCATTTATCATTTTCCTTCCACTCAACAATTATGTGCCACTTTGTGTTGATCTATTACATAAAATCCCCAAAAAATACATTTACGTTTTCGGCTGTAACATGACAAAATGTGGAAAATGTCAAGGGGTATGAATATTTTTTCAAGGCACTGTAAATATTCAGTTATGACATTTGCAACTGCTTTCCAGCTGCAGATCCTTATTTGATATCTGACATATTTCAGATTTTTTTCACTTCCTTATCTGATATGGTGATATTAGTCCTAAAGTTATCTGTTCATTGCCATAATTTGTTCTGCATTCCAAATAATTCCAACATATTCATATGACAGTTTGACTATGTACTGTATGAACATAGATCAATATCAGAATACTAGTGTTCAACCTTTGGTGTTGATCCTCAGGATTAGTTTAGTAATGACTTTTGGTTTTTAGTTGATTTAGAAAACATAGGTAGACAACACCCACACTTCTTCTGGAGAAATTATCTGTCATTTGTTTCTAGTGGATGTACTGTACATGTCAGAATTAAACATTTAAAGAACTGATTATTGCTGATAGAACAAGCAAAAATGCTTCTGTGTTGGTACTTTAATGTACCATTTCTATCGTCAAATATTTATTATGCACTAGGACTGGACTGGAATACAGTCACTATTTATAGCAGTCTTTCTCAACTCAGGTCCTGTGACACACTGGGGTACTGTCTGAGTTTTTAAGGGATGCCACCGCATCCTGGTTGAGAGAGGCTGTGATTAAGGTTCCGCTGTTCTGCCAAACTGCACATTGTGTACAACTGTACACAGGGGGAGTTTGATCAGAACAGTAGCATGCAGAGCAGAGGAAGGGGGAGGCGTCTTCCTGAGTCTTGATCTGCTCCACCTCCTCCTGCACTGCAGTACCCAGCAGTGCGGGTGCAGGTACAGTACTGCAGTTTTAAAAAGGATATATGTGTGTATGTATGTATATTTTTGTGTGTATGTGGATATAGGTATGTATGTGTGTATATGTATGTATGTTACTTTTAATCTTGCCCCCAATCCTGTATGGTCAAAACTGCCTTTTTAGGGCTTGTTCATAATAGCGTAAGGACTGCTGCCCCTCTGAAAAACAATCCATGCTTGGGTCGCTTTTTACAGACATTGAAGCGGAGATATGGTGCTTCTTTGCTGCCTGTTTTAATCTCCTAAGTGCAGGACCACCATGCTACAAATGCATGCAATGCATGCAATGCATGCGGTTGCAGCGTGGTCCCATTCACCTGGGGGTAGACTTCCTGCTTTGCCCATAGCATGTGTGTGACTCTGGTTGCTGCCTCTGCAGCATAAGGGGGCGCAGTTGGGGGAGTAAAAATGCCTCTTAACCACGTGGTTTTAGCATCCCCCAACCTCATGTGTGAACAACTTATTTGGCGCACCTCTGTGGCTGTATGTAGGGCAGCCTATTTATTTCAATGGGCTGCCTTACCCACAGAAACACAGGGCCATTTTAAAAATAGCGATGCATAGCTCGGAGTGTGCAAAAATGCTCCCTGTTTGCCAATGCACAAGGGTGCCATACAAATTAATGGCATGCCTGCTAAAGAGCAGCGTGTTTGTTTGCATGTCAGGAAAGTGGGCGACTTTGGGTGCATTAATTCCTCATTAATGCCAAGCTGGAACTACTGATAAATATCAACAGATATTTACACGATTATACATATTTCACCAAACTTTTGTTTGGTTTCTAGTATATTTTTCCCACCTACAAGGTATTGTTTTGTTGACAGTGACAGTGTGCTTTTTTAGATGTGATAGCTTGACAGTAGAAAATTAGTGAAGCAGTGAATTGTCTTTGGCCCCAGGCTTTTACTGGCTTGTTCATGTTTTATGTCACTTGATAATTGATAACATGGCTGTAATTTGCATGCATTATATGCATAAATGTGTAGGCAACATTGGAGACAGGCATTTTACAGTATTTTTTTTTAATTCAGATCATTGTTA
Source organism: Rana muscosa (assembly GCA_029206835.1). Lineage (NCBI taxonomy): Eukaryota > Metazoa > Chordata > Amphibia > Anura > Ranidae > Rana > Rana muscosa. The sequence goes on along the minus strand of CM055118.1, from coordinate 726,899,158 downwards.
AGGATAATTCAACACCCAGTTCAGAGTAGCAACACATAGGTTTTGTAATGTATGCAACATTTGCCTTTATTTATTAAAGTCAAAATGGTTTATTCAGCAACAACTGCAAGAATTTTACAAGAAACAGCAAGAGCAGTTACATCTTCAGCTTTTGCAGCAGCAACAGCAGCAACAACAGCAACAGCAGCAACAGCAGCAACAACAGCAACAGCAGCAGCAACAGCAACAGCAGCAACAACAGCAGCAACAGCAACAACAGCAGCAGCAACAACAAACACAGCAACAGCAACCACCACCACAACCACACCCAGGAAAGCAAGCAAAAGAGGTTTGTATGATCACTAATGACTAATACATATTACATCCAAATCTAATTACCATTTTTTTTTCTTGAATGAGCATTACATATTCTTAGTCATTGTGGGTCTAAAGCATGAAGGTATCTAAAAGAAGAACTGTTTTTGTTTCCTTCCTTAACCATTTAGTGTTGCAGAAAGGGGGAAAGAAAACAGGGATATGTTTTTTATAGGTAATGTTAGTTATTTCTAGAGACACTTTTGTTCATGAGGACCATCTTTCTTTGTGTAGCATAGCATTTGATTTCTCTCGATTTGTTACAATTTTTTGTTTGAAAAATACTTTGCTCAACCAACAGCTGACACTCCAAACAGGGAGAGTAAACAATATACACTATGCTAAAGGAAAATTTGTACAGCTTCGCCTTTAAACTAGGAAATAAGAAACCCATTCTAAAATCCCATCTAAAAATATTTGGGTATGTTTAATCTAAATTTAAAAAAGTAAGCATTCTCACCACTACATCATATCATATTAGGTTGTTCACTTTCTTCTTTATCTTACAAAGGTGAGGTACTACACAACATTTCTGCCTAAGCAGTTATTGGAAAAACTCTACAGCAAAACTAAAAAACTTTGGTCACCAGGTCTACATGGTGACTGTAAAAACTCCTGTGTTTCCTGGATATCTTCCCAAACATGTTTATTTTCCTAAACACTGGGTCCAAACGCCATTAAAAAGTACCAACATTTTCCTGTGGCTTATCCCATGGCTTATGGTCCAAACACATAAGGCAATGTGCAGTTGAAGATTCAGTATGTCCCACATTCCAGCAGTGTGTTCCATTTGCCTGGCTGGCATGTAGATCTGTGAGGGGCGGTGTTGTAAATAATTATTTTATGCCCAACCATGGTAAAAGGGAGGGCTTGTGGGGAATAAAACTGTATTATATGGCTGTTGTGGAAAGGAGGCTGTATACAGTATATGGTTTCTGTTGTGGGGAGGTGGGTGCTGGAGAAAAGAAAACAATATATCTTTCTCATTAAAGGGCACAGTATTCAGAGACATTAGATTATACTACCACCTGCAGGAGGATTTAGACACTGGCAGCAAAAAAAAAAATGACCAGCCTGCATCAGGAGCTACTTTATTTACTGGAACCATTAGGTGCCATTGTTACCCTTTTTTTCTGTTGATCGCCAAAGAAAGGAGTAATAAGGAATTGAGTGCTGCATCACTAGCTTGAACGTTGTGCATGTGCACTCTGTGCTCTGTTCTGGCCACTTCAGGAAGAACTTGCTGCTGCCTACAGTGACCTGGTCACCTTCGGCTATTTGTCAATCCCAAGCACACGAGGATGCGTCCTTTGTATCGAGCGTCCCCAATTTACTATCAGCCAACAGTTCCACCCACAATCTACTGATCTTGAGTGCAAGGCTCTGCAAGCTCATCAGAAAAAAAAAAGTGTGTTTATTATTTTTTTCTTAATTCTGGGTTCACACTAGAGCACGAAGCAGCTCACAGCAGGGGGTCTGGTGTGTCTCCATTCACCGGTTCAGGTCTGACTACAGCCTTAATCTTTGGCTTAATTCGGCCCTGAAACAGACCAAAAGATGCACAGGACTCCTATGCAATTTTTCACCGGAGCCGTTCCTGGAGATGTGTGAACCGGCTCCATAAACAGCCGGACAGAATCTCCTCCTATGCGAATTGGATGCGGAGAAACCCGCATCCAATTTGCAATAGTGTGAACCCAGCCTAAAGGTGAACTTATTCTTTAAAATGGAAGAGCAGCCTGCAGCTTTTAGTAGTGCTGTTACTAGTCTAGGATTCCTTAGAGGCCCCAAAGCTGCCTTTACAAACCTTCTGTAACACATTCTGTGCAATGCTCCTGATAAACTTTTTGCACCTACCAAGCATTTTTCAGAAGAATATTAATTTGAGGAGGGCTTTATCAAGAAGTGGTTAATTTCCACTGTATATCCAATGGTGTCCCACTGACCATTCCTGTTTAGGATGCACCAGAGGTAAGGATTCCATTGACCAGGAATATTTAAAAACTCTTTCCAAATCCTGCATTGCAGCCTGTTGTGGCCATGATGTTCTTTTATTTGTTCTTTTATTTGTAGATCACTTAGATCGGAAAACAATACATTATTGTGTAAACTAGTTAGTTGATATCGCCCATCTTAATTCCCAAATGAGTTTTTGACACGGCAGAAGACACCTAAGCCTCAGGCTCGGGAAAACTTCCCCTCGTTCTAAAAGCCAAAAATAGATCCTTTCATTACTTTCAGGCTTCCATCTCCAGGACCAAACCCTGGTCTTTAAATATCCTAAACCTAAAAATAAGTCCTGTCTGTCATAAAAATGGAGGGGGATTCTGTTGACAATTTCAGATACCAGGTAAGAAAGTTTCTTGAATGCCGAGTATGAGATGTGGTTTCCAGGGGCTATAAGCTAGAGTTTTGTACTCTGACCCCTCCCCACTTCATGTTATCCAATCTGCCTGTGTCTCCTCACAGACTAGCAAACCTCCATGCTGCTCTTCAGATATTTTGAATCAAGGAGTTATTACTATAGTTCCACCAGCAGAAAGGTTTTTGGGCAAGTGGATGAAATACTCCAAACTTATCAAACTGCTGGTAGACACCCTTTGGGCTTCCAGATTAATTAGATATTCTATCCTACGAACCAGTTTACCACCCTGCTTCATAGTTGATGGCTTTAACAGCAACATGGCTTTGTTTTTTGTTTTTTTGTTTTTTTAATGTCCATGCTGGTAAATATTAGTAAGTCTACCCCTCAAGTTCTTCTATCGCACATGAATAGCATATTTTAACCTGGTGCAAGGAAAGGTTTTTAACCCAGGAAATACTCAGTGGGAAGAATCCTAACCTTTTTACAATCGGGCTTAGATTAGTATTTGGCTCTGAGTACCATCAAGGGGAAAATAATAATCTTGTTCCAAAGACACTTTCATGTTGCATACAGTAAGGGCGGGTTGTAACCAATGTAATTTTTTTGCCATTTGTGTCCTGTTGGCTTCACTCCCTGTCCCTTAGCCAAAACAGGAAGTCAGGGAATCCCTGGTTGCTACCAGGGTCGCCAGAACTGGTGACCTTATTGGAAGGTTTCCCCCTCTTTTCCTGTTTTGAAAACGACTCAAGATTTTCTTTCACTTTCACTTTCAGTGATAATGCAAAACAGGACAAATGGAGAGGGAAAATCTCCCCAGTTCGGGCACATACAGCAGTAATCATCTCACAGATGTTCTAATCCCTCTTCACTGCATCCAGAACTTTAGTTTCTTAGTCACACTTTAAGTTTCTTAAAATCTCGTGTCTGTAGTTGAAAGCCTTTTTTTACACATAAATCTTAAAAAATAAAATAAAATAAAAAATGCTAATGTTAAGCAGGGAGCTAAATGACACATAATGTTTCTATATAATTTATTTCGCTGCATGCTGTACTATACTAAGATTCTCTTTGGAAAAAAATAACTTTGTCGCCCAGCTATAAAATTGGTGAAATATAATGAAAGATTTTTTTTTTCTGTATGATACAGTTCAAGAAGCATGCAAAGTTGGCTTATTGTTCAAAAATGGCTGAGCATAAATTTCAAAGTCATGGGCCCCTGATTAATGAACTGCTACTGGAGATTTGGACTGGCGAATAGAAAGTTACAGTTTGATGTGCTCATAAATCAAGCTGACAAGCTAGTTTCTCAGGCCTTCCCTGCACTTGTCGGTAGAATGCATCAAATATAAACATAATGCAAATATAACATGTTGAAGTAGTTAAATTGATCAGCAGGTATTGTAGACATTGTCTTTAAGCTGCCCATTATGCAAACCTACAGGAAACAGTCCTGACCTCCTGAGGTTTTGTTTCTGTTTGGATTTGTGAATAGAATTTCAGACAGGCATCAACTACAGCATAGAAATTGTTCCCTTATTTCTCTTGAGGCTTTGGGCAATCCACATGACTTGCTCCATTATGCAGTCTGTTTTCCAGTGAGTGCATCAGAAGTTTCTCTTTTCCCCAAACTAAAAAGGAAAGGTCTTCTACAGCAGCTTGTCTCTTTGTGAAGTGTGACTGCTATCTTATATTCTCTGGGGTCCCAAGAACTCTGGTTTGTCTTGTAATGCCTCACAAAATTGGAAGTTATACTTTTTCTAATAATAGGGCAATTCTCTCTCTTGAATCTAGAGCTGGTATAATGCATTCCAAACAAGAGAAAAGAAAGAGCTAAGAGAATATTGGAATAAAGGCTACATCCCAATTTACTAATGTATCACTGGAGACTACATTCTTGGGCAGCTGTGGATTACACTTGTATACTTTGAAAGACACATCTGCAGTTAGAAGCAGTTACAGTGGTGTGCCACTTTTACCTTATGTCAATGTGGTTATTTAGATTACTGAAGGTTATAAATTACACATGTTTTAACTCCAATCTATATTTTCTCATACGTAACATTTATATTATGTACTTTTGTAGCACATGGAACCTTTATTACATAGAACTAAGTAAAATAAATGTTTGTTATTTGTATTTAATTTCATTTTAAAGTTTTTAATGTAAACCTTTCAAAAATCCAGGCAATTAAAGCTGAACATCTGACAAAACCAATCCATAAGCAGAGGTAACTTTCAGTGTATGACACGTCAACATAATCAATATATCCAGAGATAAAGGCAGCTGAGGATATATCCCAATCTTGACTTTCCCCAAAATATTCGTGCTTGGCTATACCCTATTCTTTCATGTACCTTCTTATTGGTCTCAGAGGCTACCCATCAAATTAAAAAACTGATACAGATTATTGGAGGTGCAAAAAGGTTGTTGGGAGGTGTAGAATAGTGGGGCCAAGATCTATTTCTACAGAAAAATCTAAATTTGCTGATAACTCCATATGCCTGTAATCACTGGTTATATGCTGTCTTTCACTGAAAGTAACTTAAAGGGTAAGTTCACTTTTACAGAAAAATCTGTAAGATGAACTTACACTGGACCCCCTCCTTATTCCCCCCTGGTCCCGCTGACCTGGAGCCCGCCGATGACCCACTAGGAGACCTCGTATAGCCACCTCATTGGTCTGGGGCTTAGAAATCCCCTTTGCTTGATTTCCTAAATGTACTTGATTTTCCTAAATGTAAGGAGTCACATGGGTAGTGCCGACCAATCAGAAACCGCGTAGCCCGTCCTGTCACTGCAGGCAAAGAGGAGAGAAAGCCGCAGGACTGGCAATTCCCGGACTGGTAAAGCTGCTTTACGATCTGTCAGAACGGGTGATCGCCAGACTCCAGGTTAGCGGGACCAGGTGTGATGGGAAGGGGGTCCAGTGTAAGTTCACCTTACATATTTCCTGTAAAGGTGAACTTGAACTTTAAGGAGAAGTATGGCCAAAGCTATTTTGGCCCCACTTTTCCTATGGATCATAGGAGTGCAATTAGTTCTGCACTCTTGTGACCCAGTGACTCCACCAGTCCAGGCTTTGGAAAGATCCAGACTTTAATTCCGGGATCCATTCAGATCCCAGTCTGACAGCTGGCTCAGACTCTCGGCAAGACACTGGGAGACTGAGCCAGCTGCTCATGCCCCCTGCACACCCACATCATGCCCCCTGAACAGCCTGGCGCTCCAGTGAGCACTGGAGGGGCAGAGCAGGGATGGTGACTGACGGTCACCATTCTCCTCTCAGAGCAGAAGAGAGAACTAAGCAATCAGCAGTGTTTGATTGCTCAGCTCTGGCAGCAGAGCCAGCAAAATACAGATGCATCATTGGATCGATGCTGCATCCACCTCAGTAAGTATAAATGTTTGTTAGTTTTTTTCCAACCCCATACTTCTCTTTTAATTTTGTGATTTTCTCCATCATTTGATGAGTTTGAATTGCTCAGGTGTTGATAGATTTACTTAATTTTTGCAGACAATTAAAAAAAATACATGTTTGATTGTTAATCCTTTTTTTGTTAGCAGCAACAGCTAGCGGCCCAACAGCTTGTCTTCCAGCAGCAGCTTCTTCAAATGCAGCAGCTGCAGCAACAACAACATCTACTCAATCTTCAACGGCAGGGACTTATTTCCATCCCGCCAAGCCAGTCAGCTCTTCCAGTCCAGTCCCTACCACAAGGTAATATGGCTGCATAATTCAGGCATGATAGTTGCTGTTCTCTAGTTTGGAACAAGGGAAAAAGTAAATTGTTCATATGATTGGGAACACGGTACTATACACAATATGTTAATACACAAAGATTCAAGGCTATTGTTACTGAGGTGCTCTAAGTAAATAATACTTGATTAAAAAAATGGTAAGTAGAAAACATGCAGCATGGCACCATTTAGGTATCAGCGTTTTCCAGGAATAATAGTGTTTCTAGTAAGCATTGCACTTTGTTTACAATTCACTTTTTACAGATATTTTAAATATTTGTTGAATCTTTAAAGTTTAGTTAGCAGATAGTATGTAAATATAAGTGTAGATGCACTTCTGTGTGGGCACGTGTTAAGCAACACATTAAGGCAGGAGCAGACAAAATATTTGTACAGATTGTACAGCTGCACACGAGTCTTTTGGAACATAGAGGTCTCTTTATACTGGATGTAGTGCTTGGAACGCTCTCATTATCGCATAGATCTATCTAATCTCAGCACATTGCTAGCTCCCAGCTGGCATACAGTGGGGTTGATTTATTAAAGGCAAATATACTGTGCAGTTTGCAAGTGCAGTTGCACTCATTTACCTCAGACCTTAGTGAATGTGGTGTAGCTCTGCTGATTTCCATCATCCAATCGTGCAAGCAAAAATGCTGTTTTTTTTTTCTTTTCCTTGCACCTGATTGGGTATTATTTACAAAGCAAAGCTTCACCACATTCACGAAGCTCTGAGGAAAATGAGTGCAACTGCACTTGCAAAGTGCACAGTCTATTTGCATTTAGTAAATCAACCCATTAAATAGCTGAAGTTCTTGGCCAAAAGTTGAATGGGATGCACAAGTAAGTAAAGTAATTAGAAGTAGCACATTGACAGAGGTTCTAACAAAAAGTACTTTGCTGTCTAAATTGTTATTAGACATATTCCCTTCACTTCCAGTTCTCATTAATATAAAGATGTAAATAGAAATCTCCTCAACCTAGTCACAGACAGTATTATAAACCTGACTGAGGTCCTTACCCTTCCAAACTTTATCCAAAAATATAAAATAAAAGTTTGAGTAGAGTTGGGTTTTAATCAGGTATCATTGCTTTCATAAGGAGGAATAAGGCCCCAATGATGTACCCCAGACTGTCAAGGAATTTAGTGTCTCAGCTTTACTTGACTCCTCCCACACATACATGCATATATATGTGTACTAAGTAAATGCCAAACCAACCCAAGTTTACAGCTGGCATATATAAATAAGTTTAACGTTTATTGTTTTCAATGACAAATGGTAAGATGTGTACCATTTTTGTTGGTGTCGATCTTATCATAAAATGCAGTTTGATGTTTAAAAAAAGCTTACTTTGCATTCCTAAGACAATACTTTATTTTATAGCTGGTTTAAGCTCTGCAGAGATTCAGCAGTTGTGGAAAGAGGTTACTGGAGTTCACAGTATGGAAGACAATGGCATTAAACATGGGGGGCTAGACCTCACTACTAACAATTCCTCTTCTACTACCTCCTCCACCACTTCCAAAGCATCACCACCAATAACTCATCATTCCTTAGTGAATGGACAGTCTTCAGTTCTAAATTCAAGACGAGACAGGTAAATATATAGCAGTGCAAGACCAATGTATTCTAATTCATCTCGCCTGTAATTAATGCCTGTTAATGTAATTCATTACAGTCAGGTTTGTTGTTACTGTTATTGTTATATGGTGTTTGTACAAGAACTTGTATTGCTAAAGAGAGGTTTACCCTTTTACTTCCATAAGGAAGTGGTGATATTAAAGCTACATTTACACCTTTGGTTTTTCATATAGTGCAGTTTCAGTGCAATGTGTTTTAGATGCATTTCACATAAAGTACAGTTAAACCCTAGTTAATAGAATATGGGTTTTGCTAGAAACTGCACCAGAAATGCAAGAAGCAGGACTTTCTTTAATTGCAACAAACTAAAATGCAAAGGTGCAAATTTAGACTCACTGACTGACAACTAATAACATCAAACCAAAGCTGTTGATTTTGTATTAGAAGAAATATACTTTTGTAGTGTGTTAAAATTATTTTGCTATTTCAACCCTGCTGTTTAACGTGTGTGTATATATATATATATATATATATATATATATATATATATACATTAGATAATCTATATAGTCAGAGGTTATTTCTTGAGTTTTAGGCCTCATTCATATGAACATACTGTATTTGATAGCTGGTGTGCAGCTCCGAACACAGATAGTGTGTACTCGGGAATGTGCATCCGCACCCACACGGCAGTCAAACTGGGACCCGTGGCTGTGTCCGTACAGCCGTTGCGACCCAATTTAAATTAATTGGACTGTCTACAAGGAGATGCACGGGACACCTGTGAATCCCTATACCGCCAAACAGTCTTCACAAGGGTGTGCGCTTTACTAAGCCCACGTGAAGGCTTTATTACACAATTACTTTTGTCAAACTAACTGTTGCATAATGCTTCAAACGAAACTCCAGGCGGATGTAAACAATTACAATTAATGCAGTTGTATTTTCGTTAAAATAAATAAACGTAACTATTGTTAGTGTCTGAATTTGCCTTGATATCTGTCCCCTGTTGGGGTCTTGTGAACATTTTTTCTTTGTGTTTGAGGTGCATGCAGTTCAGCAAAATCCATTGACTGTAATTGATAGCTACGCATGGCAGTTTAGAGGCTGCATGTGACTTGCTTTGTGTTGTGCTGTTTCTTTAGATGAAACATGACCTGCTAGGCCCCTTTCACACGGCCTTTCCGATCAGGTCCGCCTGTCAGTTTTTCAGGCGGACCTGATCTGACCCTTCAGTCTCTTCTATAGAGTGGCAGATGTCAGCGGACACATGTCTGCTGACACCCACCACCATCCGATTCTTTCCACCAAAAACAGATGGATGGTGGTCCTATTCCCCATCCGTCTGATGGATCGGATGGAAACAGACAGGTGGTCCGTTTCCATCCGATTGCCCCATAGAAGTGAGCGGGACTGTGTCCGCTCTACATAGCGGAGCAGATCTGGACCTGTCAGGCGCCCAGGCAAAGCAGGTTAAATGTAGTCTCTGCTTGTCCATTGCTGCATTTTTCATTCAGAAGCATTTGCATGTATTCAAATTGAAGGTACAATGTTTGACTACAGCTCCCTTTGACAGTGTCCATGTGCAAAGTGAATGTGAATGGGAGTGACTTTTTCATTAGTGAAACTTGAAGGGATGGAAAGTGGCATGGTCTGAATCGTTTTAGGCGTAATTAACCCTTTCGGAGTATCTCACCAAAACTGAGATGATTGTTGTAGAGGATGCCCAAAATCTAATTTGTATCTGGAAAAATCAGTAAGCCAATCACACAAGCAGGAAATTACATATCTGTGTACAGAACGCGTCCAGGTTACCATATTACATTGCAAAATTACAATGCCGCAGATTGAAAAGGAAAGGTCCCTTTTAATAATGTTATATCACAGTATGGCTTGTGTCACATTTGTATATGCTGTAATGTTACCCTTTAATGATTTATTCTCTGGCACATGGGCTGACAGTAAATGTTCTGAAAAGAGGAGAGCACAGAAGGATGATTGATTAGTATATGACTGCTCCTTCATTGTCTAGTCAGCTGGCTGCTGGTGTGTTCTTAACCAAGATGCACTGCTATTGCAGTGAAGGTCTAATGCCGCATACACACGATCGTTTTTAATGTAATTTTCAAAAACAACGTTTTTCTCGACGTGATTTTTCTTGTTTCCTCTCAAGCCTGTCTTGCATACACACGTTCATTAAAAAAAACGCTCGAGCAAAGCGCAGTGATGTACAACACGTACGACGGCACTATAAAGGGGAAGTTCCGTTCGAATGGCGCCACCCTTCATGTTAGTAAAGTTTGTTGAGCGACGATTCGCGCTTTTCAGCCTCGTGCTTTTCAGTCCGTTACAGCGTGACGAATGTGCTATCTCCATTACAAACGCTAGTTTTACCAGAATGAAAGCTCCCGTCTCATACTTGATTCTGAGCATGCGTGTTTTTTTTTTTCCCTCGTAAAAGCATACACACTACCGTTTTTCACATCGTTAAAAAAAACGACGTGAAAAAATAGAGCAGGTTCTCATTTTTTTTAGGCCATTTTTCACGTCGTTCAAAATGCTCTGGAGCCTACACATGATCGTTTTCTTTATCGTACACCACGGGACACAGAGCTAGTCATTACATAATGGGTTAAGGGTCACCAGCGGTGATTGGACACTGGCACAACCAATGGAAGACAGTTCCCCTCCATATAACCCCTCCCATCAGGGAAGTACCTCAGTTTTTTCGCCAGTGTCGAAAGGTGTTGGACGCGTTAGGAGGTGCTAAAGGAAAGCTCTACCAAAGAGACCCTCTGGGGGTAAAAGAGCTATGCTTTCGGATCCATCCAAGACGCCTACAAATGAGCTGAATCTGGATGGGATCCGGGCCTCATCCATGAGGCGTCGCCTGTAATGTCTCTCTTCGGAGGACTGGGCTCTAAGATCCAGCACTTTCGCTATTTCGCTATAAAGTCCTGGTAAGAGTCTTGTACAAGGCCCAGGGGAGAGGTATCCTTTAAATAGGAACCCATATCCCTGAAGGTTGGCACACATAGCCCACCGTGAAGGGTGAAGTTTGGTATCTGTCTGAAATCTTTCAGCAGAAAAACCTGCGGCGTGGATAAGGTGAGATTAGAAGGTCCATAACTAGGTTGGGACCTTTTTTCAAAAAGTGGATGTCTTCTTTTTTTCCACCACTGGGGGGAGTAAAGAGCTGAATATACTCACCTCACTCTGTTCAGTGTCGGCTTCGGCGAAGTACACTGCTCGTCACCTCCGCTGCTGAGCTTGCTGGGGCACCCCGATCCTCCTTTCGGTGGCCGACCAGACACCTGCAGATGCAGGTAAGTGGGAACAAAGGCTGATGAGAGTCCTCTCTCACTATGGCCACCGCCATAGCGCTAAGGGCCACGCGCGCGCGCGGGAGCGCGCTTTATCGGAGGGGGGGGGGGGGCGAAGGCGTGCGCGGGCACGTGGCGCGCGCAGGCACAGAAACGGCGCCAAATTTAAAAGACTGTCAGTGTGAGAAGCACTGCAGCAGCAAGCAAGCTCGTTAGTTCTCTTATTCCTGGCAGAGAAACACAGCAGCTATACAGGGACGTAAGACTCCATGTGGTTGGATTGGGTACTTCCTAGAAGACATCCATGTTATGCATAGTTATGTGTTAAAAGTTGCATACTTAATGTATTTGCTAAACTAAACACGGTAGTATATGCATTTAGGTACCTTGTATTTTGTCTAAACAGTAAGCCTTCCAGGGGAAGTAATACGGACAAAAAGAGATAAGAAAGCACCACCGCCTGAGAGGAGGCTCTAACTGTGCTGACTCGGTACCTTTCTCTCCTGTGTTGCTAAATGCACCTGTTCAGGATGAGCCATTACCTCTGTCAGGTATGACGGCTTCCCCAGTGAAGCCTGGGCCTGTATATGTCACTGAGGACACTTTATCAGCTGCCCTAAATAATCTGGAGGAAAAAATTGCTACCTTAATCGCTAAGTCCTCTAAAAAGGGACAATAAGCGAAGCAGGTCTCTTCCAGTATTGGACCTCCCTTCAGAAGTACCTGAGGGAGGAGGATGAGGAGGAGGAGGCTACATCAGCAGAGGATGAGGAGCCAGATTTTAAGGTCACAGGTACAATGCTATAGCAGTGCATTTAAGTTAACCTCTGCGGAGGTAACGGAATTACCTGTCTCCTCCCTAGGGTCATTAAGATCCCTGCAAGGTGCATGCTCCTTCCCGGTTCATCCGTTACTAGAGGATCTAATATACGCAAACTGGCAACATCCAGATAAGCGTTTCTCACCTCCAAAAAGGTTTAACATTCTTTATCCTATGGGGGAAATTTTTTTTTTTAAAAGAAATGGAGCCTGCCTGCGGTAGTTGCGGCTATTTCTTGTGTAAATAAAAACCTGACATGTCCGGTGGATAATGTACAAGGGTTTAAAAGATCCTTCTGAGAGGAAGTTGAAATCCTCCTTCCTTTTGGCCGGCTCAATTACCCAACCTGCAGTAGCAGCAGTCGGTATGGGTCAGGTCATCAGCCAACAGGTAAAGCAGGGGCTGAAGGAACTGCCTTCAGAGCAGGCTAGAAATTGGGAAAATTTGCCTAAAGCCTTATGCTTCACAGTGGATGCCATGAGAGATTCTATCATACAGGCATCACGCCTTACACTCCAGCTGGTACAGATGCGCAGAGTACTTTGGCTTAAGCATTGGTCAGCGGAGACCCCATGCAAAAAGCTGTTGGCAAGTTCCCGTTCCATGGCGAACGCCTATTTGGGGAAGATTTAGAAAAATATATACAGAAGATCAAGTGGTAAAACGACTTTTACCTGAGAGAAAGAAAAACAAGAGATCTTGTTTTAAACGCTCTCTCCCCAGCTCCCGGGAAATCTGACTCCAACCAAAAATTGCATTTTTAACGTCGTGAAAAACAGTCGTGTTTATGCGGCATAAGACATAGTCATGCTTTCTACCAAGGGTGGCTAGATCACAAGAATGAGCAGAATTACAAATCCTTTGGCCGGTTAAATCTTCTCATACTTCTATTTCATGATTTAGCTTATTTTCTGGGGTTCAGCTTAAAGTTATCCTGTGCTTTACCTATAAAGCTGTCTGTACCTAAAGCCTAAGTTTGGTAAAAAAAAAAAATTGTCAGCATAAGGGACAGTATTTACTATCAATGCAATGTGTCCCTTGTGCTGAAAAAAAGTTTGACTAAACTTTGGATTTACCTTTACTTTTGTTCCCGTGCCACTCTGGCCACATAGGTAAGGAGACGAAACTCTCCACGCTGCATACCCTTTCTCATTGACCAGATTGCTTCATTTTACTGTCAAGTTAGCTAGTTGATCAGTAAATATTATTTGTAAGTGAGACTGTTACATTGATATAATTCAAGACAGTTTTTTCATTACCTGGCATTCCGTGTTAAACCCCCCCCCCCAAACATTGTCATGTTGTGAAGCCCAAAACAGATGGATTTTCTTTTTAGCAATAAAAATGTTAACCTAGCATGGTACTATCTAGCTTAATCATGAAGGCCTATTAAATGTGACTACACTTGTTAGTTTATTTAAGTAAACATATAGCACATTGGAAAGGTTTTATTAGGTTGTAGGCTAAATACTACAGTTGGGTCACAGGTTGACATTACCATGCACTGTTGTATAGTCATTTATTTTCATCCTTTATTAGAAGTCATCTCTGGCTTTATTTCTTTCCTAATTGGAACATCATCCTGCCTTGGCAGTTGAACTATTCAATAGAACGATTAAATTTTTTCTGACTGCTCTGAGCTGAATTGACCTATTTTGACCTGTTTGTCAGCGATTGTAACCTGACAGGTGCTAGCAGCCGCCAACGATTATGGTTTTTGAGATTAATGGGATGCTATGTTCTTTCTACTACAGCTCGTCACATGAAGAGACTGGGGCTACACATACCCTCTATGGTCATGGTGTCTGCAAATGGCCAGGCTGTGAAAACATCTGTGAAGATTTTGGACAGTTTTTAAAGTAGGTTAAATTTCACATTTTCATGGGAAGTGGTAATGCAACAAAAATCACCCTTTTTAAAACAAAAGAAGACCATTTTGTGTGCATGTAAATGTTTATGGAAAGTATGTATATTCCTACATGTTCTCATGATCTGCTTGTATTTGGAGCATCACTTAGCTACACTCTGAATTGTCTCTTTATGACCCCCTACCTGGAATTCAAACTAAACAGAAATAATAAGGTTTGGCACTATTCAGACTGAATTTGCTGACAGTGCTACAACCTGTCACACAGAGAAGTTGCTAGAAAGGGAAACACACCTTTATGGCAGGATACATGCAGAACAGACTGAAAGGGCAGTCACACTATAAAGCCAATTACATTGTATAACTTAGATTTATACAGCTAAGGCCTCATGCACACTGGAGGTTATAAAAACACCAGTAGCTTTAGCTGTATAATGTTGCATTAAAAATGCAAGTTTTACCGCATTTTGCATTAGCATTTTTTTAGCAAAACTATACTCCCACAAAAACTTGCGGCTCAAAAACTATCATAAAAGCCAAATAGCTTCGACGTTAGTGCATTTTTACAGCTGAAAAACTCCTCTTCAAACCCACAAGTTTTGAGTTTGTTTTCCAGCCAATAAACGCCCCTGCCAAAAAACACTGATAAAAGCCTGTGGGGTTGATTTACTAAAGACAAATCTACCTTTCACTGCAAGTGCACTTGGAAGTGCAATTGCTTTAGATCTGAGGGGAAGAGCTGAAATGAGGGGAAGCTCTGCTGATTTTATCATCCAATCATGTGCAAGCAAAAATTCTGTTTTTTATTTTCCTTGCATGTCCTCTTCAGATCTACAGCGACTGCACTTCCAAGTGCACGTGTAGTGCAAAGTGGGTTTGCCTTTAGTAAATCAACCCCTATGTGTGTATGGGCACATAGGATAACATGCTGGGAATTTTACTGGCTGCAGAAAGAAATGCCTGAAGGCAAAAACAGCAGCTAGAAAAATGTCCAGTGTGCATGAGGCCTAAAACTGATAAACCAGGGAAACTCTAATAGCTATGCCATGCATGTGAACTATCAAACTACATCCAACCATAGCAAATTACAACATGTGTGGTATAGAAATAGTAACCAGCATGGTTGCCTGTGCAGTTTTTACCACTGGGTATACTTTTCTGTTCAGCATATGCTGACAAAGTTCCGGTTCAGAAATCGTAGTCTTCTTTATTAACTGCATATTCAGACTATTCTGATAAGGTTAGGAAACACTCTTGTAATAGGAATTATACATGTTTAGACTTATAAAGTCCTTTTCTGACATATGTTTGGCCTGTTGTCCCCTTTTTGTGTGTTTTGGTGGATTCAGTAATTTACATCTTCAAATCTACAAAATTTACGCAGAACAAATATATATAAATGAACTGCCAGAGGTTTTTTTTTTCCAAGATAAGTAACTTCACAGGCTGAAGATCTTGTGTTGTCATGGTGCGGTTAACAGGGTGAATGAACTGTTTCATGCTTCATCAACAATTAAGTTAATTAGCTTATTTGAAATGGCACTGCTTTGTTGCCAGGATGTTGGCAGAAACATCAAAAAGATGTGTTTACAAATGGTAGACTATCTGTTAGATATAGCACTGAGACACCATAACTACAAAACATAGCAAGAAGCAGATAATAACAGCAGTGGGGTAATTTAAGTACTTCTCTTTTATATAAATATTGAACATTTTTGTTCAAAGCACTTTTTGTTCATAGGCCCTGCAGAACTATAACATCTCAAAACTGTACTTTTCGGATATGAAGGTTTATGTTTATGCAATTGGGAACACTGGTTTTTCATTTTCTCAGCTTAAGCATGCAGGGTTTTGATTAACATAGTGGGCAGTGTAAATAATCTCTGTAACTGTTGTTACCAAAACAGCTTGGAGCTTTTCTGTTCTAGGCAACAACATTTTCTTAACCCATGATTTCACTAACACACATAGTAATAGGACTTCCAAGGTCCACTTAGCATCTGTTGGACAGTTCTATGTTAGTGATTATTATCATGTTAAAGTGATATTAAAGTCTTGTTTTTTTTTATGACAAACATGTTATACTTACCTGCTCTGTGCAGTGGTTTTGCACAGAGCAGTCCATATCCTCCTCCTCTCAGGTCCCCAGCAGGCGCTCCTGGCCCCTCCCTCCTGCCTAGTCCCCCCTTACAGCAAACAGCTTGCTATGGGGGCACCCAAGCCGAGCCACTGCTCTGTGTGTCTAGTCAGACACAGAGCTGTGGCGTGGCCCCACTCCTTTCTCTTTTCATTGGCTAACTTACTTTTATTGACAGCAGTGGGAGCCAATGGCGCCCACTGGTGTCTCAGCCAATGAGGAGGGAAAGTCCCAGACAGCCAAGATGTTTGTACAACATTGCTGGATCGAGGTGGGGCTCAGGTAAGTATTATGGGGGCTGCTGCACACAGAAGGTTTTTTTATCCTAATGCATAGAATGCATTAAGATAAAAAAAAACTTCGGCCTTTAGAACCATTTTAAGTCCTCGTGTGAAAAAATGCTGTATAAACTGACAAGCTGGACTGAACGTTAGCATGCCCAGACCACAGAGCCTTTCTTTAGACTCCAAAGAAGGTGCTTCACAGAGATTACCGATTCTGTGTGCTGGTAGTTAAATCTTTTTCCACCAAGCACCCAATCATCAATTAATACATTATTGTGACTGTAACATTATGGCGGACACATCGGACACTTTTGACACCATTTTGGGACCATTGTCATTTTTACAGCGATCAGTGCTATAAAAATGCACTGATTACTGTAAAAATTACACTGGCAGTGAAGGGGTTAACCTGTAGGGGGCGCTGAAGGGGTTAAGTGTGACCTACTGAGTGCTTCTAACTGTTAGGGGGCGTGGCTTGCCGTGACACATCACTGATCGCTGTTCCCGATGACAGGCAAAAGACGATCAGTGACATGTCACTAGGCAGAACGGAAAGATGTTGTGTTTACACTGGCATGGTCACGGAGCTTGCGGCAGGGTCGCAAACGCGGCGGCACATGCCCGACCACACGGCTCGCAAATTAAAGGGGACATATACGCACATTTGTTCAGCCGTGCCATTCTGTCGACGTATAAGTTTGTGCGGCGGTCGGGAAGCGGTTAAAAATAACAAACATGTTATACTTGTCTGCTCTGTGTGGTGATTTTGCACAGAACAGCCCAGATCCTCCTCTTCTCTGGTCTCTCGCCGACACTCCTGGCCCCTACCTTCTGCTGAATGCCCCCACAGCAAGCAGCTTGCTATGGGGGCACTCAAGCCCAGTCGCTGCTTTGTGTGTCCATTTAGACACGAATCCGCTGTTCGACCCGCCCCCTCTCTCTCATTAGCTCACTGGCTTTGATTGACAAAAGTGTCTCAGCCAATCCGCAGGGGGAGTCACGGGCAGCCGAGGTTCTTGTGCAACATCGCTGGATCAAGATGGGACTCAGGTACATATTAGGGGGGCTGCTGCACACAGAACGCTTTTTATCGTAATGCATAGAATTAAGATAAAAAAAACATCTGCCTATAGATCCACTTTAAGGATTTTGGAATGCTTTATCGGTATCACCACACAATATCCAAACAATAGTAAGTTACCTACCGGTATATACTGGCACTTGTTTGTCTGGATTTTAAAAGGACGATCTATATTTATACACAGCAAATTTACTTTTGAATTAAGAGATTGTAATATAGAGTATTTTTTAGCAGTATAGACATTAAGTTTAAAAGCAGCATGGTAATAGGAAAACACTGTAATCTTTATTTTGGTCCCTTACACTTACACAAACAAGCCTATTCAAGCCAGAGGGTGATAATATTTCTTGCTAACTAGTGAATATATACTCAAATGTGAGATTTCATCACCTTACTTTCCACCTATTTACTATTTGTTAAAAATGGCAAAATGCGCAGTTAAATTGCATATGCAAATTGCCCATTTGTTATCGCCTAAGTAATAAATAAATCTGTTACTTGGAAAAATATATTTACATAATCTTACAAACACCACAGTTGTATGTCACCGTTATAAAAATAAGTAAAATGTAAAGATGTACTTGAATAATGTTGTGTTCTATAAGATTATAATCTATCTATAATTTACTTTCACCTAGAGAAACCTACATTTTTTTTGTAAACTTCCCAGTTGGAATATTTGCAGGTGTAAGAGTTTATTTCTTAAGACGTTAGTAGTTAATGTTAGCATTGAGGGGCTTCTGTTGGTGTCAGATGGGTTTTGCATTCGCGTGCAAGTCCATTGAAATGCAAAACCCACTTGAAGCAGGTCAAATGTATGTCAGAAAAAGGTCAATTGCAGGTAACATGCACCTGTCGATAAATTCTGGATGATCTCAGTGGCATCTTAAACTGATGTCTTTGACACAAGCCTAAAACTTGTAGACACAGGCCCTTATTCATGTAAATTCATTCAGACGTTTAACATGTTTCTCAATAACAGGTTTTAAGTGCCCGTCTTTCATACTCAGGGTGGTTAATAACACTTTAATATAAAGGTTGATGCATTTTAGTAGTATAGTAATACTAAACTGCTAAAAGCTAGTATGTAATACTGTGGAATAAAGCAAAACAGCGCAGCAGTGTGCAGTTTTCAATATTGTCCTATAAGCCACTAATGGGCTTATTTAACCAGTTCCCACCCAGTAACCAAATAATGGCTGGGCGGGCCTCTCGTTGATCCGGGTGGACGTCATATGACGTCCTATTGAATTGCACATCTCGCACAGGCTTGGGGTTGCACAATCTATCACCGCTCCGAACCATGTGACCACTGTGACTAATCACAGCAGGTCACATGGCAGTTGTAAACAATGGATGGCTTCCTTTTGTGTACAATTGTGTTACCAGCTGTGATTGGTCAGTATGATCACATGGTAAAGAAAGGGCCAATCACAGCTAATTTATACCCTGTACTTAGCTCTGGCTAATGAAAACAAAAATTACTGAATGAATCAGTTTCATTCAGTAAAATGTTTGCTTAGAGCAATGTAATGCACTGCTATAAGCAATCATAATTTGTAAAAAAAAAAAAAAAAAAAAAAAACCTTGATTCCCCAAAGTAGTACAATGTTTTTATAGTAACATTATATTGCTCTGGTCACAGGGTGTAAAAAAATAATAATAATGCCTCTCACTAAATACCTTGGACTGTTTACTTTTCAAAAAGGGGTAATTTGGGGGATATTTGTTCTGTCCTGACATTTCATGACCTCAAGAAATGAGATAGGCCGTCAGTACATCCAGATTGACACAATTTTAGATGTATACCACAGTTTATCGACTTTATACCTTTTCTACAGACAAAATAATATACACTGATTTGGGTTATTTTCACAAAAGAAATGTAGCAGTATACACGTTGACCTTGATTTTTTGAAGAACAATTATTTATTCGCACAATTTTATAACGGAAACAAAGTAAAACGTGTTTTTCTTGTTCATACATCACGGGACACAGAGCGGCATAGTCATTACTATGTGGGTTATATAGAATTACCTTCAGGTGCTGGCACTGGCAACTTCCAAAACAGGAAGTACCCTCCCCTATATAAGCCCCTCCCATCCAGGAGCACCTCAGTTTTTTGCCAGTGTCTAAGGTGTTGGCCAAGGTTAACATGTATTCATCTGGGCTTGTGTACAGGTTCTCTGGGCCTTAGCAAGCTATTCCGGATCCGACCAAAAAAGCTTCATAGCTAAACGGTCGGTACCCGGGCCTTGCAGAGAAGAGCAGGGTTTTGCCTGTAATGCCTCTCTTAGGAGGGCTGGACCCTGGGATCCAGAGCTCTGGTCATACCCAAAACTAAGAGGCTATCTGTGCAGGGTGCTATACAGGTCCAGGGGAGTGGAATCCTTGGGAACCCGGTCCCTGAAGGTCTAGTACAATGCCTGCCATGAGAGGTGAAGTTTGGGCTTCTGTGGACCAAACAAAGTCCTGCGGTGGGGAAAAGGTAAGTGGGGGCCCCTCAGGAACTTGGTTCTATTGAGGGGACCCCCAAGCCTAATATGTCTTTCTGCCTGTTACCTAAAGGTATTCCCGCTAATAGCTGTATATGCCTAAGAAATCCTAGAAATGTCTTTTCATAAGGAAGTTTTAAAAACTGTAAACCTAGAAATGTTTTTCATAAAGGAGGTTTTAAAAAATAAAATAAAATAAAGACAAAGTGCGGTACCTGTGTTTGTCCACTAGAGGCCGCTGTGGAACGTCTTTTTTTCTTGGGACTATTCCTTCCATGGTGAAAGTCCAGGCAGATGAGTGAGCTCTCTATCAGGGAAGCTGCATTCCTCTGTCATGCTGCCAAGTAGTTTCCTTCCATCCCGAGTCCTGGTGAAACAGGGACCCTGGCTCCTCTCCCTACATGGCGCCAAGAGCGCACACGTGAACGCGCGCGTGCGCGCACACACGCTTTCTTTTTATAAGATTTAGCTTCAAAAAAGGGGGCGGAGCCTGGCGGATGACGCGCTCTGTGCGCCCAGCGCTTCTGCGCATGTGCGGGCGTCCCAGCAAGATAAAAGGACTCAGTCCACGCTGCTTGCTATGGACACAGAGCACGAAAAGGAGCTGGTAGCATGGTATAGGGGCTTACAGCGGGCGGTTGATACAGGCATCCCCAGAAAGACGCATTAGTAGACACCCACTGATGTACATTGCAGCAAATTGCATTAGACTATTTCAGTAAAGGGGTGTATTGCGGCTGGAATACCTCAGCTTTGAACTAAGGAATATGCCGCCTGAAAAACTCTGAGATATACCTCTCAGGAAGTGTAGGGGGTCTCCATCGGGCTCTGAGGATCTGGAGCAGTCACCTGCACCTTCCTCCCCTGAGAAATCAGAGGTTATTACCCATAAGGAACCACCTGCTCCTGCATATATAACAGAGGAGGTTTTTGCCTCAACTCTGGAGGGATTGGAGCAGAGATTGGCAGCATTGATCGCTTCTTCTCTACAGGAAAGAAAGCGCGCCAGATCTCCATCCCCTCCATTAGAGTGCCTGTTGGCAGAGCAACAGTCCCAGGAAGGGACTGACCTACCTGAAGGGGATCAGGAGGAGGTTAACTCTGTTTTTGAGGAATCGACAGTAGATGAACCATTTTCAGCATCACAGACTGAAAGATTGTGGGTCCAGACCCTAACTGACATGGTTCGATCTGCATTTAAAATGCCTCTTGTTGAACCATCAACTACTGCTGTCTCCCCGTTGGGGTCGCTAAAAGCTCCCCAGATTAATTGCTCCTTTCCAATTCATCCATTATTGGAAGGACTTATATACCAGGACTGGGAACATCCTGATAAACTATTTGTTCCACCTAAGAAATTTCAGGTGATCTATCCCATGGAGGAAAAATTCACCCAGAGATGGAATGTTCCTACGGTGGACGCAGCCATTTCTTCTGTGAACAAATCACTGACATGTCCAGTAGATAATGTTCAAATGTTCAAAGATCCAGTAGATAAAAAATTGGAATCTTTATTAAAATCTGCTTTTTCCACAGCAGGGGCTGTTACACAGCCAGCAGTGGCAGCTATTGGGGTCTGCCAAGCTTTAAAGGATCAAATGAAAATGGTCCTGAGGGATTTGCCAGACCAGCAGGCCCAGGCTCTGGCTGATCTGCCTAGAGCATTATGCTTTGCGGTTGACGCCATCAAGGATTCTATCCATCAGGCCTCCCGCCTCACGCTGTCTTTGGTACATATGCGTAGGCTTCTGTGGCTCAAGAACTGGTCTGCTGAGGCTCCCTGTAAGAAGCTCTTAGTTAGCTTCCCATTTCATGGAGAACGCCTTTTTGGCGAAGACCTGGATAAATATATCCAGAAGATTTCCAGTGGTAAAAGTACTCTCTTACCAATTAAAAAGAGGTCTAGGGGTCCGTCTTTTAAGAGGACTACCTCTCCTATCCCTGGGATGTCTGCTACTAAGCAGTTCCGACGGCCTCCTCGGTCAAACTCAGGAGGTAAAAATCAGGGACAGTCACAGGGTAATAAAAAGCCCTGGATCCGAAGAGGTACTAAACCAGCCTCCAAGTCAAGCCTATGAAGGGCTGCCCCCACTCAAACGGGTGGGGGGAAGACTTCAGTTGTTCACAGAGACCTGGCGGGAGACGATCAAAGACAGATGGGTGCTCTCCGCAGTAACTCAGGGATACAAGTTGGAGTTAAAAGAGTCTCCTCCTTCCCATTTTATGTGGTCAGGCATGCCAAAAGACCCTCTGAAAAGAAGGTGTCTCCTAGTGGCGTTAGAACAACTATTGCTCCAAGGAGTAATTATGGAGGTTCCTATGGAAGAGTGGGGGTTGAGTTTCTACTCAAACCTTTTCACAGTCCCGAAACCAAACGGGGACATAAGACCCATATTGGACCTAAAGAGTCTAAACAAATTTCTAAACGTCCGGTCCTTCCGGATGGAGTCGATCCGATCGGTCACCGCTGCCCTACAGGGGGAGGAATGGTTAGCCTCGATCGACATCAAAGATGCTTACTTGCATGTTCCCATCTTTCCAGGTCATCAAAAATTTCTACGCTTTGCAGTAGAAGGGCGCCATTTTCAGTTCAGAGCCTTACCATTCGGTCTGGCCACAGCACCACGAGTGTTCACAAAAATTCTGGCCCCACTGTTGGCCGATCTAAGTACACGAGGTGTAACGATAATGGCATACCTACACGACCTGTTGTTGATGGACCACTCAGTTGCCAAGCTAGAAGTGGTAATTGTCGATACAATCAAGTATCTAGAATCTCACGGTTGGGTCATCAACCTGGACAAGTCAGCCCTACAGCCAGTGAAAAACCTGGTATATCTAGGGCTACGGCTGGATTCAGACCAGAGGAAGATTTTCTTACCTCTAGACAAGGTATCCTCTTTGAGGGGCTTGGTCCGTCTGCTTTGTGCAAAAAGACAGCCGTCCATACGCCTGTGCATGAGGCTGCTAGGAAAGATGGTAGCATCATTGGAAGCTGTGCCATACGCCCAATTCCACTCAAGGAATTTACAGAGGGCCATATTGTCAGCCTGGAACGGGAAAATTCAGGCTCTAGACTTCCCGATGGCTTTGTCCCCTTCCGTTCGGAAGAGTCTCTGCTGGTGGTTGATCCCCCAGAATCTCCAGAAGGGAAAACCCTTCAGTCCGATATCCTGGAAGGTGGTCACTACAGATGCCAGCCTTATAGGCTGGGGGGCAGTATTGGAGCAATGGTCTCTCCAGGGCAGATGGTCAAATGTAGTAAAAACCCTGCCCATCAATCTCTTAGAGATACGAGCAGCCCGGTATGCCTTAGTAGCATGGGCATCCAGACTCCAAGGGTCCCCTGTCAGAATTCAATCAGACAATGCCACAGCAGTGGCATATATCAATCATCAGGGAGGCACCAGGAGTCGTGCAGTCCAGAGGGAAGTAAGTCACATCCTGGAATGGGCAGAAAAGCATGTCCCATGTATGTCAGCTGTCTTCATTCCAGGGGTGGAGAATTGGAAGGCGGACTTTCTGAGTCGCCAACAGTTATGCCCAGGGGAATGGTCCCTTCATCCCGAGGTCTTCCGAGCAATATGTCAGCGGTGGGGAACACCGGATGTAGATCTGCTAGCATCCAGATTCAACGCAAAGGTGGACAGATTTGTCTCCCGGACAAGGGATCCCCTCGCTTGCGGCTCGGATGCTCTGGTGTTCCCTTGGAATCAGTTCAGACTGATATATGCATTCCCTCCGCTACAATTGTTGCCTCGACTCCTTCGCAGAGTCAGGTTGGAAAAGAAGCCGGTGATCTTGGTGGCTCCAGCGTGGCCCCGAAGGGCCTGGTACGCGGAGATCATCAAAATGTCTGTGGGGAGTCCTTGGACCCTTCCACGTCGTCCGGACCTGCTTTCGCAAGGGCCAATATACCACCCTTCCTTACTAACTCTAAGTTTAACGGCCTGGCTATTGAATCCCACATCTTAAAGAAGAGAGGTCTCTCTAACTCTGTGGTATCAACTATAATCAATGCCAGGAAGCCTGTATCCAGGCAGATCTACTATAGAGTTTGGAAGGCGTACATCACTTGGTGCGAGGCCAGAAAGTGGCATCCACGTAAGTACGTTATAGGCAGAATTCTGGACTTCCTACAGTGGGCTGTAGACAGGAAGTTTGCCTTAAGTACTATCAGGGGTCAGGTTTCGGCCTTATCAATACTATTTCAAAGGCCCCTGGCTATGCATTCACTTGTCAAATCCTTTATGCAAGGGGTGACTCGTATTATTCCACAGATTAAAGCTCCCATATGCCCATGGGATCTAAATTTGGTTCTGTCGGTTCTGCAGAAGCAGCCATTTGAACCTTTGCGGCACATTTCCTTGGTTCTACTCACCAGAAAATTGATATTTTTAGTAGCCATATGCTCGGCTAGAAGAGTGTCGGAATTAGCCGCCATGTCCTGTAAAGAGCCATATCTGGTTATTCATGAGGACAGAGTAGTATTACGTCCTCACCCAGCCTTTCTTCCTAAGGTGGTATCGAGGTTTCACTTGAACCAGGATGTGGTTCTTCCTTCTTTTTCCCCAAACCGAGCTCGGTAGAGGAAAAGTTATTGCATTCTTTGAATGTAGTAAGAGCAGTTAAAGCTTATCTAAAAGCCACTGCTCAGATTCGTAGAACGGATTCTTTGTTTGTTCTGCCGGAAGGCCCCAGAAAGGGTCAGGCAGCATCAAAATCTACTTTAGCCAAGTGGATTCGACAGGTCATAATACAAGCCTATGGCTTGAGAAGTAGACCGCCTCCGTTCAAAGTTAGGGCGCACTCCACGAGAGCAGTTGGAACTTCATGGGCAGTGCATCACCAGGCCTCCCTGGCTCAAATTTGTAAGGCCGCAACATGGTCTTCAGTACACACGTTTACTAGGTTCTACCAGGTGGACGTTAGAAGTCAGGAGGATGTCGCCTTTGGGCACAGTGTGTTGCAGGCCGCAAAAGATCCTCATGCCTGATGGCGCCCAGCTTATGTATGGTATATCCCCCCCCTCATTTGGCATTGCTTTGGGACGTCCCACATAGTAATGACTATGCCGCTCTGTGTCCCGTGATGTATGAACAAGAAAGTAGGATTTTTAAAACAGCTTACCTGTAAAATCCTTTTCTTGGAGTACATCACGGGACACAGAGCTCCCACCCCTCTTTTGGGGACACGTATTGCTTTGCTACAAAACTGAGGTGCTCCCGGATGGGAGGGGCTTATATAGGGGAGGGTACTTCCTGTTTTGGAAGTTGCCAGTGCCAGCACCTGAAGGTAATTCTATATAACCCACATAGTAATGACTATGCCGCTCTGTGTCCCGTGATGTACTCCAAGAAAAGGATTTTACAGGTAAGCTGTTTTAAAAATCCTACTTTTTTTAAAAAAAATTCTGTCTTTCTTAATTTATTTAGCAAAAACTAAGAAACCCAGTGGTGATTAAATACCACCAAATGGAAGCTCTAGTTTGAACAAATTGATAAAAATTTGGTTTGGGTGCAGTGTTGCATGACCGCTCAATTGTCATTTAAAGTGTGACAACTCTGAAAGCTGAAAACTTGCCTGGGCAGGAAGGGGGTTAAATTGCCCTATATTGAAATGGTTAATAAACACTAAGAAACAAAGTGCAATAGCCTATAGCAACCAAACCATGTTCACTTTGCTGAAATAACACAAGTTCAAGATTGATTCAACTGATTACTGCACTATTGCCTCATTTTACTGTTTTACTAAATAAGTCAATTAGTATTTATTGTCAAGTAGCACAACAAAAGCGGTCCACTGTTTAGAAATATTATGCATCTAATAAAACAGCTGTTGGCTTCATCAATATATTGCTAAAACAAATTGGGAAGTGCTAATATTTGACCATTCTCTTAGTAAGGCCCCATGCACACAGGGCGTTTTTACAGCCGCGTTTTTTACAACTTAAAAACGCCTGTCCATGTTTTGTAAATTTTTTTTGACCTTTTTAAAAAAAAAAAAAGAATCCTGGAGCTCAAAAACGCAAATCGCTGCGTTTTCGCTGTGTTTTTGCGCGTTTTCGCAGCGTTTTTGCGCGTTTATGCGCGTTGGCCGTTTTTGCAGCTCAAACCTGGAGCTCCAGAACGCACTGGAATTGGGGTTTTTTTGCAGCTGGAAAACGCCTATGCCACTTGGAGCTCATAAAAGCTCTATGTGTGCATGACACAATAGAATAACATGGATGGGCGTTTTGCAGCTGTAAAAAAAAACATCTAACGCTGCTGTTAGCAGCTGCAAAAACGCCCTGTGTGCATGGGGCCTAAGGCTCACTTGTATTATTAGCATTAACAAACACACAACAAAGTGTTGAATAGGGTTCAGTTCACAGGACATTAAAGAATCCAGATCTCCTTACTCCTAGGACAACTTCTATATATTATATTTTATTTTCATCCAAAAATAGACACCTTCTTGAAGACATGATTTTACTGTTGGGTAAAAATAAAATGTATATCTATTTTAGGAACCTTTAGTGTCAATTGACACCAGGGCAGTACACTGCAGTGTGAGTAGCATATGCACATTAACGCACATTGCATTAAAGTGGTTCTAAAAGCACCATCCCCACCACCACCTCCCCTCTCCTTCTCTGCTTATCTGCTTATTCTGGTTAGTTCTCTGGTATTGGGATTTCTAGCTTTTTACAGAATTCAGGTATCTCATCTATAAATCTTAGTCTTGCCGAGATGCCATTTTTCCTTCCAATCAAGCATGCTGGAAAGCCCCAATTGTACTGAATCTCGTGTTCCTGTAGGACCTTCTGTAATGTTTTTAAGTTCCTTCTTCTTTTCAATGTTTCTTGAGAAAGGTCCTGGAAAATTTGGATATAGTTTTCTTCTAATTTTATTGGAGGCTTTCCCCTCAGGCTTCTCCATAGAAGCGTTTAAAACATATTACAGTACACTATATGACATTAGAGTAAAAGAGACATGTCAAGAAGAGGAAGTGAGGAAGATAAGAATACAGGAATACCTTGAGCAAACTAATTTACCAAAGATAACAGAGGAAAACGCAGAGTTTTTAGATGACCCAATTACACAGGATGAAATAAATAAGGCTCTCCAAGAAACAACAGGGGGAAAAGCCCAGGACCAGATGGGTTTCAGATTAAAGATTATAAAAAATTTAAAGACCAGCTAGTTCCGGAAATGTGCAACTACTTTAACAGATTGGGGGAGGATTTAGAAATAAGAAAAGAAACTCTCCTTGCCAATATAGCTGTAATACCAAAAACAGGAAAAGATGGAACAATATGCTCCAACTACCGACCAATAGCCCTATTGAATACAGATATTAAACTATACGCAAAAATATTGGCAACGAGATTAAAAAACGTAATGCCAGAATTAGTTAATGCAGACCAGGTGGGCTTTGTAGCAGGGAGAGAAGGTAGAGATAATAGCATAAGAACCCTATTACTAGTCCGGAAAAAGAAGGATAGAAAACCTCCAGTCGCACTCATGTCGATAGATGCGGAAAAAGCATTCGACCGAGTCGACTGGGGGTTTATGATGGATACACTTCGATATATCGGTCTGGGACAAAAGTATATGAAATGGGTCAAAAACCTTTATACCCACCCGACAGCTAACGTAAAGGTCAATGGGAGTGTGTCGTCGGTGTTTGAAATGCACAACGGAACGAGACAGGGGTGTCCGCTCTCACCCCTCCTGTATGTGTTAGCATTAGAACCATTGTTGACAAACATTCGGGGGAACCGAGATATAGGGGGGTGAGAATGGGCGACGAGGAACACAAAGTGGCTGCATATGCAGACGACATACTCCTATACCTAACAAAACCAAGATTGTCTCTGCCCAATGTAGTAATGGAAATAAAAAATATGGGGACCTTTCAAATTTTAAGATTAACCCAACAAAAACTGTAATTTTGAACTTGGGAATAGATAAAAGTGAAGAAAGACTACTACAGAAAGAATTCCCATTTATTTGGGAGACAAAAGAAATAACATATTTAGGAATCAAAATAACAAAAACATTAGAAGAACTATATCCTGCCAATTTTATCCCCTTGTTAAATGAAATTAAAGTAGAATTAAAAAACATTTCTAAGAAACCCATCTCGTGGACAGGAAGAATTAACATATTAAAAATGGTGATCCTTCCAAAAGTGACATATAGGCTGCAGATGCTCCCAATAGATATACCCGACCCGTTTTTTAAGACAATGAAAACAATGATCTTGAAATATATATGGCAGGGTAAAAAGGCCAGACTAAAGTACACACTATTAACCCGAAAGAAAAAAATGGGTGCATGTCCTTATCAGACATAAAAAGATACCATAAAGCGATAATCTTAGCCAGACTAGCAGAATGGGCAAACCCACACACAAAAAAAAAAATGGGCACAAATGGAAGATATATTAAGTAAGACGCTTTTACAAAAAAGCATATGGGTCCCACCGAAATTTAGGACACTAGGTATAGACACACATAATATAACAAGAAAGGTATTTAAAATATGGGACACATTGCACCGGCACGAAAAATGGAAATACAACTCCCCATTAATTCTGTTAGCAGGCACAGCATTTTTTACACCAGGAAATGGGACACGATTAGGAAAGACACTGGGAACTGCACAATTAAAAGATATAACTATGCTAGGTAAAATAAGAACAAAACAAGACTTAATCATGAAGCACGGGTGGAACCAAATCAGCGACTGGGAATATTTTCAATTAAAGCACTTTGTGAGCACTATCCCACAACTAATAAGAAACGAAATAACACTAACCTCAATAGAAAAAATATGTGATAAAGGAAAGCCCCTGAGACATGGTATATCACAGGTATATAAAATGATAACAGAACTGGAAACAAAAGGACCA
The DNA here is from genome assembly GCA_029206835.1 of Rana muscosa. Classification (NCBI taxonomy): domain Eukaryota; kingdom Metazoa; phylum Chordata; class Amphibia; order Anura; family Ranidae; genus Rana; species Rana muscosa. The sequence continues at coordinate 726,870,211 of CM055118.1, read as the reverse complement.
TTACCCTTTATAGGAAAATTAAGACAAGACATGGGTAAAGAAATTGAGGAAAGGCAAATGATAGAAGCAGTATATAGCTTTGCCTCTGACTCTACCACAATAGAAGTGAACTATAAGAACATGGTATGCTGGCATCTGACACCAGAGAGAATGAATAAAATACACCCTAATAATTCCCCATTATGTGGGAGAGGCTGTAAGCAACTGGGAACAACAATGCACATGTGAAGGGAATTCCCAATAATAAAGGAGTATTGGGCAGAGATCCTGGATTATATTGAAGTCATAACTGGGGAAATTTTTTTACAAAACACCTGGACAAGTTTATTTCACGGTACAAACAAAACAAAAAAGCAATACCAGAAAACGTTAGTCCCATCTCTGCTTAATGCGGCAAAGGGGCTAATCCCAAAAAACTGGAAAGCAATAAAAAAACGGACATAAAGGAATGGATACAGCGGGTAGATTACATCTCGGAAATGGGATATCTGTGCCAGGGTGAACAGGGAAAGGGGGAAAACCATAAAGCAATATGGGAAAAATGGAGAATATTTAAAACGTCAGATAAATATGCTCAGGGTATGACTGAAAAAGACTATCAATTAAAGTAAAATAAGAAAGGAAAGGGACAGATTGACAGATCGGGGGAAGGGGAGGGGAGAGAAGGTTAGGGTGTGTGGGCGGAGGGAAGGAAGGGGGGGTGAGAAATGGGTAAAAGGGGAAGATGGAAAACATGTATGTATACTTTTGTACTAATTTTTTTATATATATATATATATATATATACACACCAATATACACCAATGTGGGTGTGTGATGAAATTTCCTATTTAATCCCTAAATAAATAAATAAATATAAAAGAATCACTTTAAGGCTGCACATTACTTTGAATTGGCTCATTAATACACCAAAATGGACCAAACATTGTTGCAACGAATTTCACTAATGCAGCACACCATAATGTGCTGCGGTTACAATGTCTTGCTTTTGGGTGCTATTCACACCAAGACACACTTGTAAGCATGTTCTTATTTAACTAGTATCTTGAATTCCAAACAAAAAAACATAGTTGGACAGCCATATTTGAGATGGACTGTGTAATTTAACACTCTTCAGTGGAAAATCTAAGACTGAATTTCCTGCTCAATGTCAGTGACCCTGTCATCGCTGTTATATAGGAATATAGCTTTTTGTTATTTATCCTTTATACTTAAAAGGCATGGGGAACATATAATGTCTTCTATTTCCTATGCAGTCTCTTTTGTTGCATAATAGTTGTATAATGAGTAAAGGTATGGGAACAACTGAATTAAAATAAAAATGACAGGCATTCTATTAGTATACAAAACTATGTGCCAAACAGAAAATATGTCTCAAGCAAATTAGCCTGTATTTTGCTGCTACAGCTTTTTTAACTTGATGAATGGTCCCAGTGCTACAGTTATGCAGGTAAAGAGGCCATTTCCATCACTTAAACAAGCCATTTAAATCAGTTATACTAACAGCTCCATTCTGTGCTCTGAGCTGAGTTATTGTAGAGCAGTTTCAACATTTTACATCTTCAGAGATTATCTTGAAATAATCTATTTACAAGTCAACAAATCACGATCAGCTTGGGAAAAAAAAAAAAACAGGCAATTGGAAAGCAAGTGGCTGTTTAGTGACTTTAATCATTCTACCTCTGTTTATACAGCTGCATTTATTGCTTGATTTCAAATTGGGTTTGCTAGCTGGTCTTGAAAAAAAAAGTGGTTATCCTGTCAGAATTCTAATATATAAAAGTTCTACAGCTAATGTTAAACCAAAACGTATAGCAATTAATTGATATTTGCACATGTTGTACGACAAAGCAGTGAAAAAAAATGCTAATTTCAAAGCACCTTGTTTGCTGAATGGCTTATAAAGGGTCAGTTGTAAAAGACTGAATTATTTTGTGTTTAGAAAAATAACTGTAATTCAAAAGGAAGGTATTATAGTAGTGTTCATTTATACATCTTCTCTAATTAATGTGATTATAACATGGAAAAATATAATATACTAGATAGCAAACTAAAAAAGAAAGTTAACCTTCAAACAAGTATAAAAAATACTAGTAATGTAGCCATCAAAGAACCAGCGTGTACCAATATACAAATAAATATTACAGTAGAGAAAATGCCATATGAGAATATATTATATACTTATATTTTATTTAATGTATCATATATTTATAATGAAATAATATAGATTTGATATGCATAAACCCAGTTAGTGATTTTAATATTGGATAACATTCTTAAAAGTAACATTGAAATCCAAAATTACCTAATATCATGCTTACACTTTAAATTTTGCTCTATCCAGGCTTTATTAAAAGTAAACATACAGTTTTGAATATCTGGAGATGAAATTGGTATGCCAAGAGCTATGGACCCTATTTGAGGATCTTTTTTACTGTTGGATGCATTTGAAAAAACGTCATATATTTTGTAGGAACAGAAATAGCTTGCTTAGATTCTTTGCTTTTTCTCTGGCCTAGATATTATTATTTGTGGAATTGTTTCCAGGAGTTTTGAATATCTTTTTATTTTCATCCAAATTCATCCACCTATGGTCATAGAAATTGACTACATGCTGAAGTAAGTTAATTCCTTTTTCAGTCATGAACTAAAGTTATCTGGTGATTACTTTATCATTTAAAGTAAACATATTCATAATTTCATAATAAAATGTAAAATGCTGGATACTGAAATCCAGCAAAATATAGGAATATTCTATCCACCATAATTTTATGAGGTCTAAGTATTTGCATGTTTTTTTTTTCTAATACAATTTCTGAATCATTATGCTTCCTTATTAATGGTGAAGAACAAACGCAATACAAAAAGTTCCCAGCATACTTACCAGCTAGCCAGCAAAAAACTATTTATACTGTACAAAAAATTGTGTTAAAATAGAGGTTTTATTTTCACAATATTTGCAAATATATGTGGAATCCACACTACCTTGTTAAGGCCATTTTGTGTAGTGTAGTAAATTCTTTAAATCTAATATATGAAAGCCACAATCTTGTAGCATATACAGCAATAAGTACATTTTCAGCATATATATGTGGCCCATTCCTTCTTAGCGTTTATCTAAATAAAAAAAAGTAATAAAAAAAAGTAATATTTTGCCACTTACTAGTAGTTTGGGTGGAATGCATTTGTTTTCTTTTTCCAAACTTCTTTTGCTTAATTTTTAACTGGTAATCTTGCAAATAACAAAGTTACTGTCCCTGGGTGGCTATGTCAGTCATTTTACAAATTCAAAACATTTTGGAAGTCTTTTTGCCCGAGAAATACTATGATTAATTGGTGTTATTAAAATGGCTTATGCCTTGAAAGGTTCTCATTTATCCAGGTCATGGTATAGCTAGCAGTAGTTAGTCACATTTAACTGGACTAGACTCATAATGTTGAAGATGTTTTGCTGCTCAGACACATTCTACAGTCTTAATGAGTGTAAGGAATGCACCCCAGCATGAGCATTAGGAATGTACCCCAGCATAGTTACATGGATACTGGATTACCATGAAATGCATCAAAGCAGATATTGATTTCCAAGAACAAGATGGAAAAATGTAAACATTTGAGTGATCACCCTCTACTTGGCTACATAATCCAATCCCATGGTACCATATTTGGTATAGGTGTAAATTGTTCAAGTTATATGGCTAAAGGCTGTTGTGGAATCACTAGGGTAGAGATGGTAAAATGGCAGTATATGTGGGTGACAGTGTGGAAAGACCCCACCCCTCTTTATAAATAGTTGTTTCTGTGTGTTGTAGATGACTCTTTTATGCTTCTTGCAAATCAGTTGTCCTCTGTCCAAAACGAGACCCTCACAGTTTTCAAATGTTCTCAACTCTCATCAGAACCAAAGAATCTGCTTGGATAAGCAGAAAAATGTTTTTAACATAACAGAACCAGTCCTGTTGAATATAACAATCTACTACTAGTTGAAACATGTCTCGATTCTTGACTAGGATTTTAATATTTACATTCTTACTCAGAAGCGCCATTATGAAAGATGACCTTGTGAATTAATAATGGGATGGTTCTAAAACATTATAGATATGGATTGAAAAATAATTATTAAGATAAAGTCCTGCTATACCCCCCATTCACCTCCTAAATCGTAATGAGGAGATAAAGACACCATGTAGAAATAGGCTGGTAATATTAGGGCATTCTAAGTACTGTGAGATTGACTCGTGTAATGGTACACTGGTGTTGCAAAAGGGTAGAAATGTATAAATTCACTGCCAGATATTTTATAGGAGAGTATAAAAAATTGAAATGTTGTAGTGAATCTGTAACAATATAAAGCTTATTACAAGTGTTTATATTAACTACAGTTTAGGTAATCTATGCTGAAAAGACCAAAACACTTGACTTGATTTTACAGCCACCCAAATCTCTACTAATATGCTGGAAACCAGGAGTAAAGATGTAAGCAAACTCACTTGACTGTTATAGTGGCCAGGAGTTTGTTTACATGTGGTTGCTGCCACCTGCAAAGAGTGTCATAATATTGTCCCTCTACGAAGCATTCATCCTGGCTCATCTTATGCTGGTCAATTTGGGTTGCAATTCATAAAAATTAAGTCTTGGAACTGGAAAGAGGACAGTCTTCCATTTAGGAAAAATGTATAATTGAACTCAATTTACTAATTCCTAAGATGAGATTGCATTAAAATATGAACAACTATTATAACACCACCCAGAAAAAAAAAAAAAAAGCTGTGTACATTAAAGCTGACCTCCATCTTTTGATATACTTTACATAGTTTGTTTGGGCCAGCTTGGAGAACTATGTCCTTCACATGTGAGGCCGCTACATATGTGGTAAAAACTGTATGTAGCCATGGCTACATACAGCATACCGCAATGTGTATCGGGTTCGAGCCGAGACTTCCTGTCTCATACCTGGAACATACATGGAACACAGAGTCTATCACAGCGGCGCTCAGCGATTCAGAAAAAGTGTATTCTATCAATGACTGGTTGAGTCAGAGAGGTGGGCTGATGATGTCACAACCTCTGACTCAGCCAATCAGAGAAAGGGTTGTATTCATTGATAAAATGCATTGCTTTCTCTGAATGGCTGAGCACCACTGTGATATACTGTACTGTGTTCCGGGTATGAGACAGGAAGGTCTCGGCTTGAACCTGGAACATAGTGCAGTGTACTGTATGTAGCCGCAGTTACATATAGTTTATACCGCACATCCAACGGCCTCACATGTTATTGAGGGACATAGTTTATTACAAAAGACACAAGCACCCAAAGTAGAGCGTTCCCTTTTCCCAATGCTGAGTAGTCCTTTGGTGTCCCCTTAATGTCCCTTAGATTGCAAACATTGTCCTCCTTTTTTGTTACATGCTACTTTAAATATTTACTTATGCTGTAAATGTGTGTAAAGAAGCCACCATGATGATTGTATACGTTAGTAGTTTTATCATCAATGACCTGTTTTCCTATGTAATGCTTTTTGATACTTCACAATCTGGTAAAAATTACATAAACTTTTACTTTACTCCAGAGGTTCACTTGGGTTTATTTAGGGGTCTATTTAAAAAAAAATCACCCCATATTCACAGTTCATTTAGGATTCACACATCTTTCAAATGGAATACCTTTGGAAAAATATGTGAATGTCATACTTTGCTTTCCTTGAGGTGGGGATTTTGGACATTAACCAGATACTCTTTAACTGGGTAGTTAAGCTAGCTTGTTATACTGAAGGTTAGGGAAGCTGACCAATGTATCATTATTTAAAGTCCAATACCCGTCCAGCTACACATAATTAAATATGACATAACTTACTTTAGGCAATGCTTAGTGACAGATTTATTTTTGTGTAGACTGTTATATCAAAAGATGGCATTTGAAAAGCAATTCCCTTCATTCTACTGGTCAAAAAAAACTCAGATCCTGAGACAGTTGGCTCTGGTGGTGTCATTGTAAGCACATACCTATAAGTGTCAGTTCCCACTAATAAATCCATTGTTAGTGCACTAAGAATTCCATTAAAATATCAATTTCTGATAAACACTGAGGGCACTAAAGATTCTTTCTTAAAGGAGAAAAAGAATAGACATTGAATATATGTAGTGAAAGCGTAAAGACTATAAAAACTTTGAAATATATTTGAATACCACCAGGGCTGTTGTCAATCCTAACAGTCACACATCAGTCTTGTTTAGTTTCAAATTACTTTCAGGGATCAAAATAGAATTGAATTTAAGATTTGTCTGATAAACTGTGAGACAGAACACGTATTCTTTTTGTTTGATGTTTTTAAAAATCAGAAGCTTGGCTGCTCCCAGGCTCTTCTACATTCTGTTTTGTGTTGTAGTTAAGTTTTTATTAAATATCTGCTGAAAGAAAAGGCTTTACATTTACACACTGTGTACATGAGGCTAAGACCTGGCTCAGTCTCATGCAGTTTTTAAAGAATGCCAGTCAACCACATCATTTATTCCATTTTCAAAACAAAAATCAATATACCTATAAAGTGACCCATAAATTAGAACTGGCTCGCGCAATGTTTGTTCAAGCTGCCTTTCTGAAGGCACCCTTTGCATTTTTCTTCACCTTCATGTTTGAACTGCAGTCACAGTAAGAGGCTCATTAGGGGACATTAGGGAGTGGATCTAACCAGAATTCCATAGCTTGCTTTGCTATTATTAATGCATAGTAGAGTAGAATGCATTTAAATATTTAATAGATATTCAGTAATTTGTGTGTAATCGTCTTGTTAGCCAACCCGCAGAAATAGAACAGGTCTGTGAAATGGTGTTAGTGATTGCATGAGTAATTTACAGACCTTTGCCATCACAATAGAGCATTATTGGTGCCTTATGAAAATACTGAAATAGAGCTGGCAGTAAGTAATAAAAAAATGAATTGGTAAAGCCTTTTGTAATAAGCATCTTGAGGATAACAATCCATTTAGTTCTTTAGAAGCAGCTATAATTCATGACATATGCAATATATCAAATACATAAGATAGCATTATGAAGCAGCCTTCATATGTAAAGGGTATGTGCAACATTAGTTCAAACTTCCTGCAAGGTACATGATTAAATGATTAATGGAATGTCCCTTTGCATATGCATTTGGAAACAGCAATTAAGTAGTTGCTCAGAAAATTCAGAAATTCCTCACTTTTCAATATTATCTTATCCTTGATTTATAATTCATAAAGACCATTTTAACAGCCAATATATAATACCTGAGACAGATATAAAGACATAAAAGAGAATATTTTTGACATGAAATAGTTTTAAGTGTATAAATTTATAATTTTATGTTAATGTTGTCCTATTTATTTAATCTTGCTGAATTTCATTTGTATCCTTTGCCATTTCTGCACTTTGATTGGCATAATTAAGTAGGGGAATGAATAGGCTCTATTATTTTACATATCACTAGTAAACAATAGCAAAGAACGGAGAAGGGAGATGTGGCAGAGGTATGTATGTGTTTTTCAAGTTCTCGGTAATCCACTGGAGGCTGTTCTATAAATGATCATTGAAGGGCTGCAAGCTAGCCTATAATTACAGGAAAGAAAGTGGCAGCTCTGGCATTTCATAACTATGTGTCCTCGAAAAGTGCTTTGTGAGTTTGTCACCAATGATAATTTAGATAGAGGCTCATTACTGAACATCACAACACTTTAAAAACCTTTCGCCTTCATGCTGGAGAATAAAGGACTATTTTAATGGCAAGGTTCTTTTGTATTCCTCTGAAAAATTCAATCAAGACAAAACCTTACCGACTATTATTATACTCCACAGTCTCTCTATTCTAATGAAAGCAGCACAGATAAACTGAATATGAAGACTTGAGCAGTTAAATGCAAACATATTTTTTATTCTCTAAATATATGACAAGAGCAGGTCGCTAAAATGTAAACATGTTTTAAGCCACTTTTGTGCAGACAGGCCTTGTTCATTTTCTTTGTCTCCATTTTCTTCTTAAGGAATTGCATCATATACATCTTTCATTTATGCATCTAGTACAAAATATAGTTTGATATTACCCTTTGCAGTCAAAATAACACATTTAGCCCTTTCTGCACCTTTCTTCTGTTTAATCTGCAAGTGAGCATTAGTGTCTTTATCTCTTGTGTGTGTGGGAATAGATATGTTACCAGAGCAATGAGTATTAACTCCTATTTTCAGATGCAGTGCAGCATGCATTAAAAGGACCGATTATAAAATAAGCAGGACACAATATATGCAAAAGACCCTTCTGTAATCAGCACTAATATCCTTATGTTTAAGACTCGCACATTTTGTGCCTAAGAATCTAATTTTAATTCACATTTTAAATTTAAAAGAAATATATGTAACACCTTTCAATGAGAAAAACTAGACTATTTTAAATTATTTTTAAGTGTTGTAGTTTTGTAGTTTATAAAATCTTGTTTGCAAATATTTCTTTATAGTTGGATGTGACTTAATTATACATATCCATGCTGTTTTATCTTTTACAAAGCATCTGGTTTGATTAGAGTTTAAAATTTAGAAGTTATTTATTTATGTCAGTACAGCCTCTGTTAACATATTGCTCCTAGACAAGCAATATGCTAAAAAGCTCTAGTAAGTTAATGACCCCCAACAGAGAATAATAGATCAAAACATGGTGTTGACCATATTGGAGGTTTGTTGAAGCTACCTACAAGTTACTGAATTATCATACCAGGATTTGCAACCAATAAATGATAGGCCCAGGTCAGTTCAGATTTTTATCATTTAAATCTATACGTGCTTTGTTCAAGCCCCTAGTCTTCCGTTTTAAAATTAAACAATGTCTCTTTTTAACGGCTTTAATATTAGACACTTCCACCCCCTTCCTGCCCAGGCCACTTTTTAGAATTTAGCACAGTCACACTTTGAATGAATATTGCTTAGTCATGCAGCACTGTACCCAAATAAAAATTTTAATTTCGGAAAATAAATGTTTTTCTTAGTTTCTGTTTTTCAAATATTCTTTCTTCATAGATTTAGTTCAGAATGTATTCTGCTACAATTCTTTGGTAAAATAACCCATATCAGTGTATATTACCGGTATTTAGTCTTTGTGACAGTTAAAGAGGCTACAAACTATGGTATATACTTCTCTTTTCTAAAATGCCGGGGCAGTACAAATACCCTCAAATAAACCCTATTTGGAAATTAGACAGTCCAAGGTATTCAGTAAGAGGCACGGTGAGTTCTTTTAAATTGTGATTTTATGTCACATATATTTTTTATTTGGGGAAAAAAATTAAAGAAAATTTTATTTTCACAATTTTTTTTTGCATAATGTCACCAGAGCAGTACAGTTTTACCATGTGTCTGGTGTAGGAGAGATCGGGTATACTGACTGGTGACATCTCTATAACTTTTACACTGTAAATGGCATCCATTCATGTGCCATTGTGTACTATTGTGACAGCTGTAATTGGGCACATGGTACAGGTCTACTGTGATTGGCCCTGTACCATGTGATCATTGTGTTCAGTCACAAAGATCACAATAATACACAATGGCTATGAATGACAGCCATTGTTTACAACTGAGATCAGATTGCTGTGATTAGTCACAGCAATCACATGGTTCCAGGGCCATGCATAGCCAGTCACAGACCACACCACTGCACGCCCCCTATAATGCACACAAGGATGTCATAGGACATCCACTAGGAATAACAGAGCACCTGCTGGTTGTATTATTACAGAAGGCTGGACAGGCAATACCTGTAAGGTCTAGTCAAGTGTCCAGCTGTCCATAAAAGGGGCAAGTCATTTTGAAAATAATTCTCTAACTGGAGACCAGAGAAATGTTATTTAATGGCTAGTTGATGCACTTCTTATTCTAATAGAAAGTTTCAGGCAGAACCCAAAGAGTCCATCAGAGTGGCTTTCTGCCTTGTAACCGCTCAGTAGTAAATTGGTAAGCAAACACTGGCTGTGATTGGCAGCCAGCCCTCCCTATCCTTTTACAACAGCTCTTTTGTAGTTAACACCTTCATTCTGGCTTTTACTGAAAAGATGGAATATTTGACCATGTTTTATAGGCTTGAGAATTTCTGACAGCCTGATGCTCTTACCACTCCCTAGCGTAGCCCTGAATGGCTGAGGATTATATCAGGCACCAGAGATGTGATTGTTTAAAAAAACAAAAAACAAATTTGAACATCTTCTTGGTATCACACTATTGCTCCAATATACATTTCAGTGCTTATAATGTTGGCAGTGGTGCCTTGGCATCTTCTTTGAATTGACCTATGCGAATAGTTACATCCAAATGTTTTTCACCCACTTATGATATCTGTCCTCGCCTATTGCCCTTTGCCCCTTTCACCTGCTTTGAACAATGTGAAATGCCCCTTAATTCCAGATATTAATAGCATACATTTGGATTAGCATGTGACTCTCTTACCTCACATGATTAAGCAATGGTTACCCAATCCTATTGCTGGACCACAGTACCCTATAATGTGGGGAGAAAATTCTTAGCCTTGCTCATGCTTGAAATAGATTGAATTTGAGATGTTCTTTTTCTCTTTGAATTCAAGTGTAAACATAGCAGTGGTTAGAAAGAATAAAGAAAGGTAAGTATAAGTAGCTGGGGAAAGGGGTATATTTAACCAAATCCATTACTTTGCCCATGAGCTTTTAGAACATTGTTTAAACAACTGTTTATAAAAAGTTAAATTTTTGTATCTAACAATATAATGTATGCTTTACTCCTGCAACATGGTACTAATCATATTCCATAGTAATCACATTAAGTCCTCTAATCAATTTTGTTTTGTTTTCCCAACTAGGCACCTTAACAATGAGCATGCATTGGATGATAGAAGTACAGCTCAATGCAGAGTACAAATGCAAGTAGTTCAGCAATTGGAAATTCAGGTTGGTGATCATTCTTAATTTCATAATTAGCAACATGTTGCATTTCTGAAAAATAAGCAGGCTAGCCTTTTTAAATACAGTAGAACCTCGGTTTACGAGCATAATCCGTTCCCGAGTATGCTCGTAATCCAAAGTACTCGCATATCAAAGCGAGTTTTCCCATTGAAGTCAATGGAAACAAAAATAATATGTTCCGCATTGACTTCAATGGGATGCAATACCGCATCCGGTCAGAGGTGGGGAGTGCCGGAGAGGCTCGGAAACAGCCGGAAAGGCCCGAGGACACGTCGGCCGACCTCGGCAAACATCGGAAAGGCTCGGAAACTGAGTATTTACGTGTATTTCCGTGTCTTTCTGAGCATTGCCAAATGGCGGCGATCGCCGATGTTCGGCTCTGCTCGGCTCCAGCCCCCCCGCACATCAGGCCAAATGCGGTACTGCAGGCCCTATTAGGTTGAATTCTGCTCGTCTTGCGAGACAACACTCGCAAACCGAGTCAGAATTTAAAAAAAGTTACTCGGAAATCAAATTGCTCTCAAACCAAGTTACTCTTAAACCGAGGTTCCACTGTACTGCTTATTTATGGAATAGATTAATGATGAGATGTGATTTCATTTTGGAGTGTCGTGTTTTCTATGAAAGCCTTACATTTGGCAAAGATTTCTATTCTGATCTTCCATATCCTAACATTCTTCAGAGATGATGTGTTATCAGTGGTATGGAGGCAGGAGCTGCAATTTCATAAAATACACAGGACTTCTTTGCACTGAAATTCACTCAGGGGTGCAGCCTACATACTGAATGTCTACAATATTCATCCTGACATTGGCTTACTGAAACTCTGCCTACCACACTAGCTGAACCCTATACTTGCCTAATTGTCTTGAAAGCAACCTTTTGATAATAAAAGCTGTAGGGGTTGATTTACTAAAACTAGAGAGTGCAAAATCTGGTACAGCTGTGCATGGTAGCAAGTCTGCTTTTAACTTCAGCTGTTTAATTAAGCTTGGGAAAAAAATGGAAGCTGATTGGTTTCTTTGCAGAGCTGCACCAAATTTTGCACTCACTTTAGTAAATCAAGCCCAAAGTGTTTACAGTTTCAAGCACCCTCTCTCTCAACCTGTGCACATATCTTGGAGAGTGAGAGGCACTTGACAATTGGTTGCAACCTCCCATTTTTTTTTTTTAAGTTACGGCCTGCGCTATATCTATATGCTCAATCGTCAATTAACAACTTGAGCTCTGGGAGATTTACCCCTCTTTATGACCAAGCCATTTTTTTGCGATATGGCACTGCATTATTTTAACAGACAATTGCGCAGTCATGCAACGCTGTACCCAAATGAAATGTATGTCCTTTTTCCCCCCACAAATAGAGATTTCTTTTGGTGGTATTTGATCACCACTGAGTTTTTTATTTTGTGCGCTATAAACAAAAAAGATTGACAATTTTGAAGAAGAAAAAACTATATTTTTCACTTTCTGCTATAAAACATATACAATAAAAAAAATTAAAAAATCTTATTTCTTCATAAGTTTAGGGCAATATGTATTCTGCTATATATTTCTGGTAATAAAAAATTCCAATAAGCGCATATTTATTAGTTTACGTAACAGTTATAATGTCTACAAACTATGGAAAATATACTGAAATTTGTATTTCTTTTTTTATATACTAGTAATGGTGGCAAACAGCGAATTATATCTGACACTTTCGACACATTGTGGGAACCAGTGACACTAATACAATGATCAGTGCTAAAAATATGCACCGTCACTGTGCTAATGACACTAGCTGGGAAAGAGGTTAAATATCTAGGGCATTTAAAGAGTTAAATGTGTGCCTAACCAGTGTTTTTGTGTACCATATGTAGGGATTGCAGGGAAAGAAAAGCCATCACATCCCTGCTGACAGAACAGAGCTTGTCTATATAAGCACAGCTCTGTTCTGTGTCTCTCCTTGTCAATCAGTGGGTGCTGGTGGATATCCATCACACACCTGCTGATCGGCTTGTGCTGTGTCTAATCACAGCCACGTTGGGGTGTGAGTGCCCCCTACCTGGAAGTGGGGGATCACGTACTAGGTACGTGATCAGGCGCAAGAGAGACCCTCTGCTGCTGTATAACTAAGTTATGCGATTGGTAAGCTGTTAATTTTTAAATAAATATAATTTGTACTCTAAAAAATGCATTGATGATAATTTTATCCTGTTGTCCAGTGAGTCTTTTTTTGTTGCTATTTTAACAATAGCTAGGTGAGGTCCATTGTTTGTAATGAGACTGTAAAATGTGGATGCTGCCTCAGAATTTATCATTGCACACTTTTAGTTTCAATTATTCTCCACAGTTAGGTTGATGATGGCAAGATGTAGAGGGCACTAAAAGAACCTCAGTAGACGATAAATAAATGAAAAGACTTCCCAAAACAAAAGCTTGCTTGGAAAAACTTTTACTTTTGCATACTCACTTGCACCACAGCTACATCTGTCAGGAGGACATCAAGCAGACATTTAAAAGCTTATAGTGACAGATTGCAATAACTTCCATATTTTAGACAGAGCTAAGCTTCTGAATGTCATTGGTAAAAGAAAACAATAACTATATTTGATAATAATGGCGCAATGCTAAGAAACTCTTAGCAGGTTGATAAATATTAGCAAAATGCTAATTATGATAAATGAATAGTTTATGTTTATTGTAAAATCAATACATATAAATCCAGGTTAATAGGAGGAAAAATCAGAGTATTATATTCAGTTTTTTTTTTTTTGTTACCTTTTATCCCTTTAAGGCATACTATACATGTGTTCTCTTTTATCTTGGTAGCAAATTGCATTCCTTCATTCATACAGTATGCAACTCTGCATTTTATGTGCTGGACTCATTACATGGAGACATGCTTGATGATAAGATGTATCACTAAGATAAAATAGCTATATCAGTCATTTCTGAAATGCTTCTGATTTTACTCCTTCTTAACAGCTTTCTAAAGAGCGTGAACGACTTCAAGCAATGATGACCCACTTGCACATGCGACCCTCAGAGCCCAAGCCATCTCCAAAACCTGTAAGTGCATATTGCTTTATAAACAGTAAATAGGTCTATACATGTAACCGGCTAAGAAAATGAACAATTTTGTGACAGTCTAAAAACAATGAGTGTGATGAAAAAATATTGCAATAAAATAGATGTAAAATGCAATATCTTGTCAAATTGTATGTTTCTATAGAAGTAATGCTATCTTTAATACAATCTATCCAATCTACACTGTGGGTGACACTAAACAAACTACACCTATAAGTGCAAAAATCATTACCTTCAGAGCTGAGCCTGGGAAGAGATCTAAGTGTGATAGTTTCACTCATTCCCAGGGAAAATCAGCAGTGCTTTAAACAGTATAGACTATCATACTGGAAAACACCAATTCAAAATGGTTTTAGAAATTGTTTTCAAAATATGCCAAAAATTTGTGCTGTCTTTAATTGTGTTGGACTTTCTGCTGTTATATTGTATGTAGATTTGAAGGTTGTTATTTGCGAAGTATAAAACAATGAAAAAGAACAAAAACACACATACGTACAGTATGTATGTGTGAGTTTATATATATATATATATATATTATGGTGTATATTTTTTTCTTTAATTGTTGAAGGTATATATATAGCAACAACAATTTACACAGCAATTTACATCTGGTAAGTTCAAACCAATACCTGTCCTCATACAGATCAAGCTCAGGTCTTTATGCATACTAAGGGTAATATACTAGACTGTCAACCACCAGCATGTCTCTGGAGTGTGGGAACACACCAGAGAACCTTCCAAGTATCCAAAAGGCAACTCATGCAAGCACAGGAAGAACATGCAAACTCCATATATATATGTGTACATAATATGTGTGTGTGTGGGCGGCACAGTGGTGTAGTGGGTAGCACTCTCGCCTAGCAGTAAAATGGGTCGCTGGTTAGAATCCCAACCACGACACTACCTGCCTGGAGTTTGCATGTTCTCCCTGTGCCTGCGTGGGTTTCCTCCGGGTACTTTGGTTTCCTCCCACACCCCAAAAACATGCTGGTAGGTAAATTGGCCTCTGTCTAAAAAATCGGCCCTAGTATATGAATGTGAGTTAGGGACTTTAGATTGTAAGCTCCTTGAGGGTAGGGACCGATGTGAATGTACAATATATATGTAAAGTGCTGCGTAAATTGACGGCGCTATATAAGTACCTAAATAATATATATAAAAAGACACAGGAGGGCGCAAATGGCTAATGCATTACCAACACTTAATTTTGTTAATTATAAGAGCCAAAAACATGAGCTGGGAAAAGTGTTTCAAGACTCAACTCCAGCTTTAGGCAATGCTAGAATCCCTGCAGTTGGAAGGCTGGCGCGTTTCGGGGGACATGCCCCCTTCCTCAGAGCTAACGCCATGTTTGTGAGTATGTTATTGACTCTTGTATTTAATACAATTTGTTTGTGGTAATGTACTAGGCGTTTGCACCCTCCTGCGTCTTTTTACCATTTTTTTCTGGAGTTTCAAGGAAGGCAGCGTCGGTTTGAGCACTACGTGTTGTGACACCATCGAATGTAAGACTGTGTGAGTGTTAAAGTGTTAAAATGTCTGTGTATGTATGTGTGTATATATATATATATATATATATAGTGTGTGTGTGTATATATATATATATATATATATATATATATATATATAATCGACAGAGGGACATATGCAAGCTTAATGTATGCATCAGCACAGTTGCACTTCCATAGTTGAACTGGATTGTAAATTTTCAATGTTGCCATTTCAGTCCTCATAAAAATACACTTTTCATAAGCATACATATATGGTGAGGGCATAGTTGACCCTCAGGTGTTAGACCAGTTTTAATGGTCCTGAAGAAATGTTTGCATTCCAAAGCTCTTCCATGGTGCTTTTCTTATTTGTTAATATATTAACAAATGTGTTATCAGATCAAGTTGTCATGTTTAGGAGTTCAAGTAAACCTGTCATAAGAGCTATAGGATTCTGTTATTCCTACATTCCCTCTGAAAATGCTAGTTGACTGGCTATTATGTTATTCTACTTGCTTTATTATTTTTTTTAAGATTCCTATTGATCTTGAAAGATCATACTTCCTGTGCATTAAACTGAAATCGCAAACAATTTTATCAGCAGTCTTTAAACTACAGAACACTCCAACCTCTCCTCCCATGGAGAAGGGGCAAGATGTTTATAGTCTAAATCAGGAAAGCAATCTAGAAAAGGTTAGAAATGCTGTCAGGCCTATTTTTACAACATGCTGAGGACTGATGCAGAAGAAAAATGGAGATAAAAAACCTGGAGGATGAAGGTGGAGTAAAGGCTTACAACTACCAGTCAGATTCCTTGTTTATTTGTTTATTTTTTGTTATGAGTCACAGTCTCCCTTTTGCACTGTTTTTCTTTACATCAGTGTTTTTACATCAGCACCTCAGTGTTAAAGTGGAACTGAAGTTCCACTATCATGAACTGTGAGCAGCCAGCCTCTTTATTGCAGAAAAGACATGCATTGTCTGCGTATGTGCAACTCATGTTGCGCATGTGCAACTCAGCTTACAGTGCAGGCAGTATTGTGGCAGGATTACCGTGAAAGAGTGGCGCAATCCTGCTTTGTCCAATGAAGATGGCTAAAGACTGTCAACCAGAAGAAAATACCAGCGAGGGGGACCGTGGAAGCAAAGGTAAGTTTAGCTCCACTTTAACATTATAGCTGACTTTTTTTATTGCTTTTGTTATACTTTTGATACGATTAAACATTGAATATTCTAAAATATAATGGTAGGAGTGAAAGGGTATGCTGTCACTTAAAAAAAAAAAGACATTGTGAATGTTGTTTCCTTTTCAGTACACTATTTGTACTCTTAACCCATCACCGTCTGCACAATGACAACATGCAGGATAGGGTGCTTTTCTTTGAAAAACCTGAAATTTCATTTGAATAAAATTAGTTTTCTCATAGCTTACTATAGCACAATGTAGATAATCACAAGATGGAATAACTGTCTCATAAATCCATCAGGAATCTGCAGCTTGTTCGTTTCCAATTAATTATTCAATCAGTGAATTTTTTAACTCCAGCAGCATGGTTACGACGACGCTAATAAAGAATTTTCAGCCTATAATCCAAAACAGAACCTGAATGAATAATGTAATTGAAGTATTACATTACATAAACCACACATGAAAGAATTGCTAATTGTGTTTGATGGTGAGCAATTAATACAGAATCTAAGATGAACAATTTAAAACAAGACTACAGTTTAAAGATTCTACTGAAAAGCAACAACTCAAGTGGAGAGGTAAATCAACAAAGTTTGAAAAAAGAGCCACATAAAAAAAAATAAAAAAAATACATTGCGCAAAAAGGAAAAGAAAAGGCTTAAAATTGATATAGTAGTAGAGATTTATGATCTTGTGTGTACCGTTTCAGTTGAGACAGCCCACACATTTGATAAATATTAATAGGATGAATTTATTACCAGGGAGAAATGAGCTATGTTGGTTCATCACTGCACCTTTAACAGCTATCAGTACATGAACACAAGGTGCAACTGCACTATTGTATGACCCCATTTACTCTCTGAATGGTACTTCATTAAACGGTACCTTTTGGCCATGCTATGGATGGATGAAAATCAAAGTTATCAAGGCTGCAAGTCCTGAATAATGAGTTTCACCCAACCTTGAATATATTTAGATGAGCTAAGGTGGTTAAGTGTTCATCTTAGTTTTTACATGCTTTTCCTTACTTAATAATACATTCTTTTTTATCAGTTCATGATTGCATGCCTACAAACATGTTATGCTAGTTATGGCCAGCTGCTAAAATAAGTTAGCGGAACATTGTAAACATACTCATTTGCATACATATAGAAAATGAAATTCCTGCAGCTTATTTTAAACATGTTTGACTATTTCTGACTTTAATCTTTTTTATTGTAATGTGAACAGTGGATAGCGAGAGTACATGTTCTTGTCTGATACTCCCACATAAATTGATACAAGGCTTATAAAAGTAGTGTAAATAATATATCACTTTGCTCTTCCTCTGTATGCAGCTTTAGGGAGCCCATGAAATTTATTTTAAAAACCTGGGTAAATGATGTTGTTTCCTCGCTCAGCAGACTTTATTTTTGGCTACAAGTGCAAGGATGGGTAATCAGGAGGAAAAAGATTTGACAGTTCTTAGAGGAGTGCAGATGTGGAAACAGAAACACTGTCTCCAGATACCATTTACTAGTATACACTGTAGTGCACACAGTGAAAAGTGCTCTGATCAAGCTTATCAATTATTAGTTCCAGTGTCTACACTTATCAGTCAGTGTCCATTCTGGCACATTCAATTATTCTTAAAAGTTGTATGCTGTGCATAAATGTGAAAATAATGTCTTCCTTCTTTGACAAATATCTGCACACTTTCACGTAAAGAATATTTATTATATTGATTTAGGTTGCACTGACAAATCTCACTGCTTATTACAGAGTGAACTTTTAACTCTCCCCGAAGAAGCTTACAATGTGACAGTCTCTAACACTGTCATGCAGGCATCCAAATTGTGGGACCAGCTTGGTCAATTAACTGTTTTCTGGTTGGTTGAAAAAGATTACAATACTCTGAAACCGAAAAGCAATGCAAATAGAACTAAGCAGTTACCAGCAAGGATCCAAATTGTTATCGTTTAGCTGTTAAAGCAGACTTAGAGTCAAACGCCAGCAAAAACTAACTTTCTTTTAGATTTTAATAGAAAATGGATAGGTTAGACCATTTTTTATATTTTCATATTGGTATTTCTATCTATGCTGGGGAGATGGGAAACAGGAAATGGGCTGAATCTCTTCAACAGCAGTATAAAGAAAGCAGCATTGAAAGCTTTCTTAATAACAAAGTGTGGTAAAGGTAAAAGGGGCATGAAGTCTCAAAGTAGGTTTCTAAACTTTCCATCCAAATATAAGATACTTCTAATCAGGTTTGCATCTGTATTGTAGAATCCATGTTTCATAGGTGCACCTGATGAAGTATCTACTGGTCATACATATAGGGGTTGCATTTAGGAGCCTTTGTTGATATTAACAATATATTGACAGTATATTATCTATATTGTATAAACAGTAAAAACAGTGCTTTGTAAGTAAAGATTTATTCCCACCAATCATGCATAACAAAGCTTTTTACAGGAGAGAAAAGTAAACTGCCAGATAAAGTTAAAGCAGAATTCTTTACACTTTTTTACTTTCTTCATGGATACAAAATAACGTTATTTTGATCCACACAATAGCATATTTTTAAACGATTGCACAGCTAACACAGTACCACCCTTCTGCTCAGCTAAGGTGATAGCAAACACAGCACTTGCAGTAGGATCGTATGAATTGATTGAATCATGGATTTTTTTTGTAAATGCTGTGCTGGCTTTCTTTTCAGTGTAATAAGCCATCTCTCCAAAACTTGAAAACTTCTTTCAAGGGAAACCATAATAGTATGGGTCAATTCTATATGTGTTTGTAAGTTTATAAACCTGTTTCTGATTTTTTTTTATATATGCATAAATTCCTATTTAACAAATCACCATTTCACATAGGGTGCTTTTCTCATACAGTGTTTGCACAAAATGCTAAACACAGCGTCTGCACTTCTTGTCACTAACTACAGATTGAAAATTCGAAACTGTCTACATTAGCAGAAGGGCAGGTATGTGTGTGTGTATGTAATCTGATATCCTCCTATTTATGTTAAAGCACAACACAAGCTATTCACTACTTAGTAGTAAACAAGCTTTCTAAATTCCTGGAGCCGGCCATACATGGATCAAAATTCAGCTGGTTTAGCAGGCTGAGATTCGATCTATCTATGAGCCTGCTGATTGTACCGAAGTCGATCCATTGATCAACTTTAGTACAACCAGCCTGTTGGATTTTTTACATGCTATTACTGCCAGCGATTATAGCCGCTAGCAGTAATCGTGTTTTGCCAGCTGGGAAGGCTCCACACACTCCCCCGCCAGTAGAACACAATAGGACTGTGGGGGGAATTCCCCCATAAGCACTGACTGTGTTGATGGGAAATCAAGTGATTTTTTTTCCTTCCACCCATGGTGGAAGGAAAGAAAATCAAATCATCTATGGGCTGCTTTAGCCTTGCATTTTCCCCCTGCTGATGGCAGGTGATAAATATGCAATATTCATTTGTAATCATTTATATATTTACCAGACTAAAAATAAAATGAATAATAGTCCTAAAGATAAAAAATAACAAACAAAAATGTTGTAAATGTCCTAAAACTGCATAGTAAATTTTCAGAACTAACTGTAAAAGAGGTATCTTTTTTAAAATTTATGAAATGGGCACGTTGCTTTACAACAAGAATAGTTCATAGTTACAAAGTCGGTAAGGCTGAAAATAGACAGTTGTCCATCCAGTTTAACCTGTGTAGGTGTATGTGTATCAGTGTCTATAATAATTTCCCATATCCTGTATGTTGTGTCCTTTAAGATGTACATCTAAGGCCCCTTTTACACTGGGGCGAGAGCGGCGGTGGCGGTAAAGCGCTGCTATTTTTCGCAGCGCTTTACCGCTGATTTCGCGGCGCTATTCGGCCGCTAGCGGGCGGTTTTACCCCTGCTAGTGGCCGAAAAATGGTTAAAAACCGCCGCAAAGCGCCTCTGCAGAGGCACATTGCCGGCGGTGTAGCCGCGGTGTCCCATTGATTTCAATGGGCAGGAGCGGTGGAGGAGCGGTATACACACCGCTCCTTCACCGCTCCAAAGATGTGGCTAGCAGGACTTTTTTTCGCTCTCGGGCTTTCACACTGGAGACACAGCGGCTGTTTAGGGTCGGTTTGCAGGCGCTATTTTTAGCGCAATAGCGCCTGCAAACACCTGTGTGAAAGGGGTCTAAGAATCTTTTAAAAATATCTATACTCCCCGCAGCCACCACCAATTGTGAGAGAGAGTTCCACATCCTTATTGCCCTAGCAGTGAAGAAACCCCTACGCAGTTTAAGGTTAAACCACTTCTTCTCCAGTCTCATTGTGTGCCCCTGTGTCCATTTACAATCCATATGACTGAATAGTTTATTTCCTATGCTGGGATCCCTATTGAGATATTTGTAGATCGCTATCATGTCCCTTCTTAAGCGTCTCATCTCCAGCGAGAATACATTTTGTGTTTGCAGTCGTACCTCATAATTGAGGTCCTTCAGTCCCCCTATTAGTTTTGTTGCCCTTCTTTGGACTCTCTATAGCTCCAGCACATCCCTTCGGAGGACTGGTGACCAGAACTGGACGGAAAACTCCAGATGAGGCCTAACAAGAGTTTTATAAAATGTCAGGATTTTAGTTTTGTCCCTGGAGTATATCCCTTTTTTATGCATGCTAGTATTCTGCCTGCTTTATTAGCTACAGCTTGGCACTGCATGCTGTTGCTTAATGTATCATCTATTAGTACCCCCAGATCCTTCTCCTTACTTGATTCTCCCAGCTGTTCTCCACTTAGTGAATATTTTTAATTTATGTTTTTTGACCCCAAGTTCAATATTCCCAAATTTAGAATTAGACATCACATGATTTCTATGACCTTACTGGTTGCAGTGAGTCACTAAACTGCAAGCCATCAGGGTTCTTTGTGCTACCTTTTGAATTAACCTGTTTGTATTAAAATTTATTTTATCTTGTACCGGTCAAATAGTCTTTTGGCTAGTACTAGTCTAGTGACTATTCCAACATATTTAAACAGGTCGATCTTCATACAAACAACATCCACAGATAAAGGTGATTTATTTGAATGAAATCACAGGGAACATATGTGCCTTTTCAATTATTTAATCTAAAAAAATATCAATCAATTTAATGGAATACTATAGTGTGTGATCAAGTTTGGCCTCTGAAGGTGATATCTATTTTAGCAGAAATTATTCTTGTAATTGTTTTGCATAGCTGCTTACCAGTTTCTTAACTTCAAACCCATGAAAATTTTGACTACAAGATTTCTTCTGGAGATATTAATGAGTTGCCTGGCACAAATGTCCTGTATAAAATCCCCCACAAAATTTCAATGGGATGCAAATCAGGGCTTTGACTAGACCAGACCATACACCTCCATTTTTTCTTTTTGAGCCACTAAAAATTTGCTAGTGTGCTTCAGATCATTACCTGGTTGAAAGATCCATTTCCGGTTCAACTTTTAAACAAATGGCCTCATATTCTCATTAAGCACAGTTTTATATGATGCAGAACTCATAGTTCCTGAGATGACTGCAAGCTGGGCAGGTCTTTGAGTAGCAGCGTAACCCCAAATCATAACATTTCCACCATCCTGCTTGCCAGTGGTTATGAGATTCTTCTTCTGAAATGCTCGCTTTCACTTGCACTAAACATGTCTACTTTTTTTGTGGCCAAACAACTCTATCTCTATTAGATCCCACAGTGTAATCTTGGGGTTCTTAGAGACTTATTTTGGCATCAAACAGCTTGGAATGAATTTGCTGGGCCATCAGTCCTGGACAAAAGTAGCCATCGTTTCAAATTTATACCACTTGCAGATTATTTTTCTTACAGTGTAACTATTGATTTCCAATAAATTGCTGATCTTTTAAACCCTTGCAAGACTCCTATGCATTCATAACCTTTTTTCTGGGAGCCTTATGGAGCTCTTTTTTATTCTTGGCATGGTGAAAACAAACCTCAATAGCAAAGAGAACACCAGACCTTAAAGTTGGGCATGGGTGCCTGAGCCCATGCAACTTAAATCCCAGCGCATTAACCTCTGTTCCAGAAGCCCAGGATGCCCATAGACATAAATGGTTGTGCATGGCTGTACTTGGGTATACGCCGATGCTCGCATAAACATGAGTGTATAGGCGTATGCAGAAAATAGAAAAATGTCCCAAGTATTCACATTTACTTGAGTACAGCCAAGCATAGTTTTTCATGTCTGTGAGCAGCTGTATGCAGCATTTGGGCTTCCCGAGTGGGGAAAATATGCCAGAATGTACATTAAATGGTCTTAGATGCCCATGTGCAAGAGACCCCTATAGCTGAGGTTTTGGGCCAGTTCACATTGAAATGCATGCTCTACAGTTTTGACAGTCCATTCTGTTCAATGGGCTTTCAAACGTACCAGAACACAGAAAAAGTAATGCAAACACTACATTTCAGATTGTGTCACACCAAACCGCAAGGATACCGCAGTACCATGTGGTTTGCTGGCCACAAACTTGCTGCATTTGCAGGATGCATTTAGAGTGCCATAAATGAATTTGCGCCCATGCACATGTCGCAAGGGCAGCACATTGATGTGTGGTGCAGGAAGCATGCACAGAACTTGCCTTTTCCGCACTGTGTTTTGCTGTAAACGGGCCCTTTAAACAAGGTTCATAAGTCATTCTCCATAAGGACATTCTAATCACTGGAACCTAATCTAGAACACCTGACTATAACTTATTGATTTAAATTGGGGATAAACAAAGGGTTCACTTACTTGTTCCACGTAATAAATTAGCATTTTCGTTAATTTAGTTTGAGAATGAACACACCATGTCAATTTGTATATTATTTGTTACTGCATATCACCTTCATCTATATGCACTGTTTGAATGAAGATATAATGTTTGCTTGTTAAAATATGATGAAAATTTCAACTATTCCTGTAGAGTGTACTTACTTTTTCACATGACTGTATTATTAAACCTATTAGTATTATTGTTGGTATGTATAAGTAAAAGTACTTTTTTACAATGTCTGGTACTGGTCTACATTTTTCTGCGTGCATCTCTTAAACATGCAGATTAAAGCATATTGTAACCAGTAGTTGTAGAGGGTTTGAAAGATGCAGTGTTCATGATATTAACAAGTACATACAATTGGTGTTCTAAATGCATGAAGTACAGCATTTAGTCATATCATCTCAGCCTTTTTATGTACGTAACAAAGAATTCCCATTTCACTCTGCTGGCTTTGAGTGGGAGCTGAATAACAGTTTGTGGTTTATTGGGAACAGATGCACTTGGGGATGCCTTCAGGGTGCCAGTCGTTATTATTAGCCTGCTAATGTGCTTCTTCTGGCTGCTTCCCAGGAAAGAGGAACAATTAGCTGGCATATGTTAATTTTTGTTTCCCTAACAAATCTCACCACTGACTAAATGTGTAAAACAAATCCACAAAGAAAGATCAATCAATGCTGAACACACCATTTCTCGCTATTAAAATATTGTTTGTCTCAGAAAGAATGTTTGGGATTTAAAAGGGGCAGGTGTTGCCAAATTCCATACAGTAGCAGCTGAATTTTATGTTTAGGTGAAAGGCTAATGCAGTGTGCAGACAAATAATTATTAATACAAGCATCAGTCTAGGCATTTTAACACTTGCCGTTCTGGAGGAGCGTGAAGGGGTTAAGTAGGGCTATGAATCAAATTACCCACATATTATCCCAGATGAATACAATTCAGATTATGGTTGTAATCATTGCAAGTGTTGCACTCCTTTTAAATTTTGCTAATTGGATGCTATTTATGGCCAAAGAGGTGTGGTAAAGGTGATGAGTTTTTTTTTTCTTTTTTTTTGATAATGAGGAGCAGTAGTTCACTGAGGGGATTAATAGATGATACATTTTAGAACAGATTGCATATATTCGCACCTATTTTCCTTTTCTCTACCCTGACACCCACTTTCTAGAGTATATCAGCAATAAGTGACACTGTAATCACAAATTGAAAATGATCTTTCCAGTGGAATTGGCAAACTTGACATTTCATTATATTTGTTAACACATGCCACAAATGATTGTTAGTGAGGAAATACCATTTCCCTCTCCCCATCTTCAATCAGATTTAATTTGAAAAATTTCAGCCTCCTCTGGCTAATTTGCAATTAAGACAATTTTGTTTGAATATGTAGTAATGTCATTACCATTCCACCAAATTAGCAAGGAGACTAAAGGTCAGTGTAAGATTTTCCAGCTGGTTGGAGCTTCTCATCTGAGATTTAGGACTAAGAACAAACACTATAGCATGGTCAGAATATGAACTTTTATTTAAGGTCTTTTCTCTTTGGATCTTTGATTTGTTTTTACTATTTTGAAGCTAACTAATTCACTGATCAGTATGCACTTCACTTCTCAGGACTGCTGAACACAAGTACATTTCTACCTATTTGGCTAAAATGTTGTTTTGAATATTATTAGATAATCTCTCTCTCTTTTTTCTCTAATACGGTTCATATCATAAAATGTTATAATTGTCTATAATAGGTTATTTCCCCTTGCAGCAATGGGGTACCAGCATGTTTAAATATTAAACCAATTTGCTCTGTCCTAAATATATTATGAGTGCAGTTTTTTCTTTTTCTTTCTCTGACGTATTTTTATGTTTTTTTTCTACAGCTAAACCTAGTGTCCAGTGTCACCATGTCTAAAAACATGTTGGACACATCCCCTCAGAGCTTACCTCAAACCCCAACCACACCAACTGCACCTGTCACTCCAATTACCCAGGGACCCTCCGTAATCACGCCGGCCAGTGTACCTAATGTTGGAGCCATTCGAAGAAGACATTCTGACAAATACAATATACCCATGTCCTCAGGTATACTTATCATTTGTTATGTTTCAACTTTTCTTAAATAAACAAAAGTTAGGGAATGTTTTTTATTACTAATTGTTTTTTAGATATTAAAATTAAGATATATATGTCTTTTAGAATTTTCAATAAAGCCCTAGTTTTCCCGATATACTATTTTGATGCAGAAGAAACATATGGCTAGATTTAATCCTGGAGATTTAGCATGAATGAAAATAATGGCAGTTTTTCCAATATATAACCTAAAACAAAAAAATGTTTATGAACAAATTGCACTTTTTATGCTTACACATGATATCAGTTTTGTATGTGGTATGTAAAGTTTTTAGACGTAACACTATTCTTGTATGTTTTAGAAATTGCCCCAAACTACGAGTTTTATAAAAATGCAGATGTCCGTCCTCCATTCACATATGCAACTCTCATAAGGCAGGTAAGTACAAGGAAAGTGAACTTTCATTAGATGAACGTATGTTATTATCTCAAGATGACACAGTGATACAAATGACATCTGGTCTAGTTAGAGAGTCTTTTTAATGTCACTACGCATCTTTGTCTCATTTCAGGCTATCATGGAATCATCTGACATGCAGTTAACACTTAATGAAATTTACAGCTGGTTTACACGGACGTTTGCTTACTTCAGGCGTAATGCAGCAACTTGGAAGGTAACTACTTTCGAGCAGCTTTAGATGGCTCACATAGTGCTTACTGATAGCACAAGGACCATTTATTTCCATGACATAAGCAGATTAGTATCTGCGTCCCCTCTTTTTAACCTGCCTCTTGAATGGAATGAATTCTCTCTCTCAAAATGACAAGTGAAAGAATAATTTTGCCTCTGATATCGTTTTCTAATTTGGTGCAATTAATAGCAGAGGCTTGGCAGAGAAATGAGGGCCTGACACACTAATTACAGTGTGAGCACTCAATCATCAACACCTTTGTTAGTCGCACTATATTACTTTTTCTCTTGCATATTATTGGCTAATTAGTTTGAAAAATGTCTGTTTGCCTTGTGCAACAAATGGAGGCTGTAGGTTTTGTCTTGGTCTATGCCTTTTGTACACATCATAGCTCATCATACAGAGTGGATCTGCCACTGTAGTGAGGGCTGGGGCTACTCAGCTGGAACTAAAAAGAAAGTAAAGTGAATATTATCCTGTCAGGACATAAATGCAGTTTATTTACTTAGACAAAAGAGTTCATCTATAGCCCTGTCCAAACAACCTTATTGTCTGGTTCCTGCAGGGTGCTAAAAAATGTTCGTCATATGCATCTATTTCTGGTAGAGAGCAATGTCTGGCAAGATAAGGGTACTCAGCACAGTCTAAGTGAACTGTTTTATTTTCATTTCAAAAAGCAGTCAGAAACATCAATTAGCCACAAGCCATTTCATACAAAAGGGGAGAATGTTTGTAGCTGAGCAGAACAGAGGCGGCAAAGCACTCATCAGCATACTAAGAATTTTCAACTGTGAGATATGCTAAAGTGAATTAATTTGGATTTAAAATGCAAATGAATCTGGCAGCCGATTACAGATATATGTGTGTGAAAGGTTTATAATGCTTTTCATTTACAAAATGTTTAGAAGTTATTAGCTGCTGTGTGGCACTGCAAAGTGATGCAATTGTTTTATTTAGACACTGCCAATGGGCACATGTTTTGTTTAGTGGGGGGGAAAAAAACAACTACAGGAACCTGTCCAGAATCTACTTAATGACTTTTTTTTTCCAATAGGTAATATTTATGTTGAAGATTTGCATTTTCTATTGTTACTCATTAGAGATTGTACTGAATTTTCTGTCATTTGATTTACTGAAAGAAATTTAAAAAGAAATGAAAGGTGATTTAATATCTTAGCTTGGTCTCATCTCCACAGCTCGGGGATCCAGCAAAACTCATTCTGAACAGCTTATTAGTTCTAACTATATCGCATGCATAATAAAACTGCTCATTTGCTCATTAATATTAAAATTATCATATTCCGAGCCATGGGCATTAAGATCAATCAAATCCTTGGATTTCAGGTCAGATGCTAGATCTGCTTATGCTTTTTTTTTTTTTTTTTTTTTTTAAGAATTCTCCTCTTAAAGCAAGCCAGAAGCTTGTCTTTGTGCAAATAAAAAGAAATCTTTATCAAAATTACTTTGTTTCATATTCAAGAAATAAGAATTAGGTCATTACCGAATTGACTTGATAGTATACGGCAGAAGAATCCGAATAAAAATATGTCAGATTAATGATCCCCTCCATAAATGTTTCAGCTATATTTAACCCCTTTATAACAGTAATTTTATTTAGAAGGATACTTTTCCTGAAACCGATAAGCTTAATAGATACAATTTTTAATATCTATACCTATAGATACATCTATCTGATAAAACAAATATATTTTTTTAATTAATATTTAACTTGAACATTAATAAGCTAACTTGGTTTCTTTAGACTGTTTGTTTCCCGTACTTGTTCATCTGAAGATACTCTGTAAGCATCACAGCTTATAAAAACAGCCTCAAAAATTCTGTGCAAAATGTTAACTAAAAAGAGAGAACTGAATATATTATATTTTATTATTAGTGTTATCACTACAGAACAATAAATGAAGTCCTGGGTAGTGTATATTTTTAGCTGTATGTCTATAATGCTTACCCATCACTCAGATAAGCCAGTAGTCAGAAAACATTAAACTGTAACTAGAATATGGCATCTAATAATACTGAATAAACAAACTCTGTCATTTCATTATTGTGGGATGAAAAGAATGCCTTTGAGCTTATTTGCATAAAGCTTTGTGTAAAATTAACACGTGTCACTGTAGCCTTTTTAGCATGTTAATACCTCAAGCAGGACTGGTTCCTTTGGACATTTCATCTGTCCCCGAGTGCTTGATCAGGGACAGAGCTGAGCTGACCTAATTGTTCTGGCATTTTCAAAGATACTGTAATTTGTACAGATATTGCAATTTAGACCAGCTCACTGAAAGAAAGGTTCTGACATAGCTATTATTAAAATAGCTTGAAAGGTTCATATAGTGTAGGTCAACTAAGTCCTTTTTTTTTTTTTTTTTTTTACTTTGGTCCATGCTGTAGCAAAATATAAAATGTTTTTTTTTTTTAATTCATGACATCTGTACCATCAAAGTGTGGATTATTTAATGGAAGCGCCTCTTTCATATGTCTTATTTAGAATGCTGTACGTCACAATCTCAGCCTGCACAAATGTTTTGTACGAGTGGAGAACGTTAAAGGGGCTGTATGGACAGTAGATGAAGCAGAATATCAGAAAAGAAGGTCACAGAAAATCACTGGGTATGTCTCCATTATGGGTATATATGATGATAAATATCTGTTGCCATTGTCCACCAGTGTTTAGCGGACGTCAAGTATGATCTTTGCTCCACAGGGGTCAAATGCAAAAGAGTCTGGGCTTATTAAGGTTAACAATGATTTGAGGAATGGAAATGAATTGACAGGTTAATGATGATAAATATAACGAAAGTGCCAGGTTTTCGTTTAAAATGATTTAGAGTATTGCATATTATTTGAAACCCAAAAATCCATATTAAAAGCTCAGGATTACCATAATAAAACACCAAATTACCATAAAATTATATATTTTTTTCATTTGCACTGTAATTAGGTGAACAATTTTTTACGTGCATAAAGATCCTGACACTGAAAAAAACAAACTAGTTCCTGTCCATTGTCATATTTTGCAATTAGTAGTTTCTGTGCATACCCCAAAATGTCCAAAAAAAATATTATAGAGCGATCTACAATTGCTTCAATATGTAAGCCTAAAAAAGCCACATTAAATAATTAAGATGAAATCTATTTTTATTCTTACATTACTAAAATACCGCTCATTCTTTTTTCTTCATTTACATTAGACAACACATGAGATTTAATAAGAAAGCACTTTTATACTTTACACTAAAAATATAGGTGGTTGGTCAATTGTTGCATACACATACTTCCCACGTTACTGTAAGGAGAAGGAAAAGGTCAGACATCATCCAAGCTAATCAGCATTGATTACCACTGGCTCGATCAGTACACTGCTTTTGTTTGAAAACCACTACATCAACAGGCTTGTAGTAGTAATTTCCTAAACGATAAGTAGGATTGACAACACACTGGGGTTGATTTAGTAAAAAAAAAAATAGGCTGTTTGCTTAGCAAAGTGATTTTTAATTTTGTAAGGGAATTTTTACTTTAGTGAATGTGGTAAAATGTTACTTTGCAAAGAATACCCAATTACGTGCAAGGAAATATAGAAAAAAAATGTTTGTTTCCATATGATTGGATGGTTGCAGTCATCAGAGCTTCCCCTAATTCACTAATCTAAGTGAAATTACCCTTGCAAAGTGAAACGTCTAAATTCCTTTAGTGAATCAACCTAGTAACATAAAGCTGTATGGTTGATAGTTGCAGCAGTGTGGCTGTTTGTGTACCCATGTTAATAACAGATAAAATATAATTGTCTCTAAAAACTACCAGACGCTTTGCTGTCTTTATATATATATATATATATATATATATATATATATATATATATACAAATGTCTGGCATGGTTTACAATGAGAACACAGACCACCAGACTAGGGGACAATACTATGCACAATTATATTTATATTTTTATTATGAACTAGAACTAGTCTAGTGTCTAGTTTTAGTTCTTGCACTGTTACATGCAGTAAAGTGTCCCACCAAGCACTAAACTGATAGAACTTCATAAACTCTTTAAGAAAAAAAATATTTTTTTATGGCAGGTACATGTGGAAGATAAAAAGAGTACCTATATGAGTACTCTCCTCCCTCCTCAGCATGTCATAGCTGAGCATGTATGAACCAAGGAAAAAAGTGGTGTTCTCATGATACAGTTCCTCACCTGTATTGCTATATTAAAAGTCTTTTCAAGCCAGTATAGCTTAGGTTGGCATGCAAACATTGTCCTTGAAGTTGTGTGCTTAAATGCATATTAGCCACTCTCTCACTGCAAAAAAAGCAAAAGTGACAATTGACTATGTTTAGTGAGTTCACTAGCCCAGTGTTTCTCAACCTTTTTTCAGCCAAGACACCCTTTAAAATTATGGACAGTCTCAAGGCACCCCATTCTAAAATGTAAAAAACAATTCTAATAGCTTTACACAATGCAGCAACATCCACACACAGAACACTCAACATTGGAGGTGGTTTATTCTTCCAAAGCGAATACACTTTTGCACACTGGTACTGACTAGTATTCCAATATTTCTCCTCTCCCTCAATTTCTCTCCATCGGTTAGCTAATGTGACCCCAGTGCTGAGGGAGAGAGGCAGAGGAGGGTCAGACATGGATGCTATGGAGGTGACAAACATCCTCCTTGTCAAAATGATGACATCATTGGTTGTTAGGATGCCAGTGTCTAGAAAGTCGTAATGGTGCATACTGAAAACCTGCCGCTTTGTGTAATTAAAGGGCAGGCTTGATCAATCTGCTGGCTTGTATATTATTATTATACAGGGTTTATATAGCACCAACAGTTTGCGCAGCACTTTACAAAATAAAGGCAGACATTACAGTTACATTACAATTTGGTACAAGAGGAATCAGAGGGCCCTGCTCATTAGAGCTTACAATCTAAAAAGGGAGGGTCAATTGATACAAAGGTAATAGCTGTGGGGGATGAGCTGATGGAGGAAGTACAAGTTAGTTAGAAGCAGGATAGGCTTCTTTAAAGAGTAGAGTTTTCAGGGATCGTCTAAATATGGATAGATTAGGGGACAGTCGGACAGATTGGGGTAGGGAGTTCCAAAGGATGGGAGAAGCTCTGGAGAAATCCTGGAGGCGAGCATGGGAGGAGGTGACAAGGGAGCTAGAGAGCAGAAGGTCT
Organism: Rana muscosa; assembly: GCA_029206835.1. NCBI lineage: Eukaryota > Metazoa > Chordata > Amphibia > Anura > Ranidae > Rana > Rana muscosa. Next base: position 726,838,787 of record CM055118.1, on the reverse strand, counting down.
TGGGAGGACCGAAGAGAGTGGCTTGGTTGGTATTTTGGGACTAGGTTAGTGATGTAGCTGGGGGCCAAGTTGTGGGTGGCTTTGTAAATTATTGTTAGTACTTTGAATTTTATTCGTTGGGTGAGTGGGAGCCAGTGGAGGTATTGGCAAAGAGGGGTGGAGGACACTGAATGGTTGGAAAGGTGTATGAGTCTTGCAGCAGCATTCATGATGGACTGAAGGGGGGATAGTCTATGTAAAGGTAATCCAATGAGGAGGGAGTTGCAGTAGTTGAGGCGAGAGATGACCAGGGAGTGAATTAGAAGCTTAGTGGTGTCATTAGTTAAAAAGGGGCGTATTCTGGAAATGTTGCGGAGGCCAAGGCGGCATGATTTGGACAGGGATTGAATGTGGGCCTGAAAGGACAGTTCAGAGTCTAAGGTTACCCCTAGCCCCCTGGCATGTGGGGATGGACTGATAGATGTGCCATTGATCTTGATAGAGAAGTCAGGGGAAGGGGAATGTGGGGGAGGAAATATTAAGAGCTCAGTTTTAGATAGATTCACTTTGAGGAAGTAGTTTGACATCCAGGCTGATATGTCTGTTAGTAAATCCGTGATGCATGAGGAGATTGATGGGGTGAGCTGAGGGGCAGAGAGATAGATTTGGGTGTCGTCAGCATATAAATGGTAGTGGAAGCCATGGGAGGCTATCAGCTGACCCAGGGAGGATGTGTAGATAGAGTTGGAGAGGAGGAAGTGGAGTTGTAAGTGACACTGAAGGTGCGGTGAGATAGGTAAGATTTGAACCAACGGAGAGTGCAGCCATGGAGACCAAGCAAATTGAGTTTTTTGAGGAGGAGGGGGTAGTCAACTGTATCAAAGGCAGCGGAAAGGTCCAAGAGTAAGAGTATGGAATAATGACCGTTGGTTTTCGCTGTTAGCAAGTCGTTTGTGAGTTTTAGGAGGGCAGTTTCTGTGGAGTGCTGTGGGCGAAATCCAGACTGAAGCGGATCAAGAAGGTTATTCTCAAGAAGGTAGTTGCTCAGTCGGTTGTAGACTAAACGTTCAAGGAGTTTGGAGGCAAAAGGAAGTAAAGAGATGGGTCTTAGGTTGTTAAGATTGGTGGGGTCTAGTGAGGCCTTTTTTGGTATGGGAGTGACTAGCGCATGTGTTAGAGGGTTGGGGAAGATGCCAGTAGAGAGTGAGAGGTTGAAGATATGAGTTAAATAGTGTACGATAGAGTCAGATGGTGATCGTAGTATTTGAGAAGGAACAGGGTCCAGGGGGCAGGAGGTTAGGAGGGTGTTAGAAAAAAGTTTAGCGACTTCCGCTATAGTAGCTGGGTTAAAAGGGGGAAGTATTGATAGTGCAGGAGGACAAGGAGTGAAGAGTGAGGGAGAGATCTGTAGAGCGGAGATCTCGAGACAAATTGCCTCAATCTTATTTTTTAAGTGATTAGCAATCTCATGGGCAGTGAGTAAGTTAGTGGGTGGAGGTAATGGAGGACGAAGTAGAGTGGTAAAGGTAGAAAAGAGTTGACGGGGACTGCGTGAGAGGGTGTTAATGAGAGTAATAAAGTAGGTCTGTTTGGCAGTGTGGAGGCAGGAATGGTATTTTTGGAGGGCAGATTTATATTGGCTGAAATCTTGCTGTGATTTAGTCTTACGCCAAGGGCGCGGCTACGTTTTTTGAGGCTTCTGGTATTGTCTGTCTGCCAGGGTTGTAGTGCTCGGGGCCTGATTCTGTGTGTAGTGAGGGGGGCAAAGGTATCCAGGGTGGATGACAGTGAACTGTTGTAGATAGAAGTGGCCAAGTTGGGGCAGGACAAGGATGAGATTTTGTCGTAGAGACAATCTGTAGCAGAAAAAAAGAAGAGAAGGGTTAAGATGGCGAAGGTTTCTACAGGAAATAGTTTTGTAGTTGGAAGGCAAGGAGGAGGCAGACAGGGAGAGAGTGAAACTAATAAGGTGGTGATCAGAAAGAGGAAAAGGAATAATGGAGAGGTTGGGCGGAGTGCGTTTGTCCATTGTTTTAGGTCACAAGAGGAGGTTAGGCTTAGCAGTTTAGAAGTAGCGGGAGTGTTACAATTAACAGGGATGTTGAAGTCACCAAGAATGATTGTTGGAATTTCAGAAGAGAGAAAGTAGGGTAGCCAGGCAGAGAAAGTCATCAAGGAAGCTTGATACTGGTCCAGGAGGCCGATAGATCACAGCCATGGGCGTCCGCTGAAATTTTTTCGGGGGGGGCACTTCGGCAGCGGTGATGCACAGTCACATTTAACCCTGTCTTCGACCGCTAGCGGGGATTTAAACCCCTCCTCTAGCAGCCAAACAGCGCCATTAAAATGATGGTAAAGCGCTGCTAAAACTACCGGTGCTTTACCGTTAACGCGGCCAGCTGGCAGTGTGAAATAGCTCTTGAGGATAATTCTGCTTCATTCCATGCCCATATAAATATAGTCTAGACTAGAGAATGTACATCTTTCTATATTGCAATACATCACTTGTGGCCGCATTTTGATCTTGATGAAAACAACCTATACATACAGTATAGGCTGTTTTCATCAAGATGAAAATATGGCCACCCACAACACAGATGTATTGCAATACAAAAAGATGTACACAGTGGTGCCCTGGCACCTGTATTCTGTATGTCCCTTGCTGTTTATGCTCATGACAATGTCAGGAATATACTGGGACTTTTCAGGTTCTACATAGAAGTATTCCACATTATCAAAAATAATAATTTTTAATAAGATATAGTGTGTGTGTGGAATGCATCCATGTGGAGCCTGAAAAGTCCCAATATATTCCTGACATTGCCAAGATTTTTACTTTCTCTTCCAGTAAAGCTGCACTGCAAGATGCAGAACAGGATTACAGCACAAAATTATACAGCTTGGAAGGCAAAACAGGTTGGGACTCATGGAGGGAGAATATGCAGTGTGGCATCCATCCTCTGTTATCTTCAGTCTGCCCCAGGGTGAGCCTTGATGTCTGCTGGGCAGGAAGCAGTGATCGGGCTGCAGTCTGTGTAGGGTCGCTTGCTCCGTCCACCTGTAGAGGAGCTTTGTTACAGCCCAGATCCAGCCTCCCAGCCTGAGAGGAGCCTGTGCCCAGGAGAAAGGGTGTGATGCTGCCATAGAAGGAAGCTGGCAGTAGATATGGGCACATCCTCGTCCCTGCTTTTGGATTCTTCAGCTGCCTCCCCCTTGTCTGGGTCCGCCCACCGGCTCCCTCCTGCATGCAATCAGCGGCAGGCAGTGTGAGCTCACTGAAGTTCTTCGGATCCCCCTGCACTCAGCATTAGTGCGGGGTGGACTGACACTATGCCGCTAGTGAGATGGCGGGGGAGGGGAGACACATCATCCACGGAGCAATCTCGTCACTCTCAGTGCAGACTGCAGTCTGGTCTGAATGATATGTACGGGTCTGGCCGTGGCGGCCATTGCAACACATGGGGCCAGTGTGTCTTCACTCTGACTTCCAGGGGGGGCAATTGACCCCCCTTGCCCTATGGAGCGGACGTCCAGGATCACAGCAATTCTCAATGAAACTGGAGAAAATAAACAAATACAGTGAGCTTCAAATGAGGAGAGGGACAGAGAGGGGGGTGGATGAAGTACCTGAAAAGTGCTTTGAGGGGTTAGGAGGATTCCAACACCACCTCCTTTGCATCCACTAAGCCTCGGAGAGTGAGTCCACAGGAGGCCACCATAGGAGAGAGCAGCAGGAGAAGGAAGGTCAGATTATTGAATCCAGGTCTCAGTAATTGCAAGTAGGTTCAGGGAGTTTGTGATAAATAGGTCATGAACGGTGGTGAGTTTGTTACAAACAGAGTGGGCATTCCAAAGGGCACATGAGAAGGGGAGGCTGGTTCTAGGCTGAAGAGGAATAGAAATGAGATTGTGTGGATTGCGGCTGCTATCAGAGGATGGAGGGTGCTGGGTATGTTGTCCGAAGGTAATTGATGGTGGTCCAGGATTTGGGGAAATATCTCCACAAGTTAGGAGAAGCAGAAGGGTGAGAGAGATGATATGGGAGTGTGACTTATGTGGGGGGACATGTCCTAGTGTCCTGCAGGTTTTATTGGTATATGGGTTCAGAATTAGCAGGAGCTGATACCTGCAGTAATAAGGTGAGGACAGGAGTGAGGGGGATATATACAAGCTTTGAGGTGGAGAAGATGGGTGAAGGAGAGAGAATTTAAGGAGAGAGGATGCAACTGTGAATAGGAAAAGTAGGGAGTGCATGATATAGAGTGGTGAGATTGAAAGGAATCCTGGATGAGAGATCAAAGTTTGATGGAGAATCAGGTCACCTGTAGTCTGTATAGTGTTCTGCAGAAGTCTATTGTGGATATTCACTTTGTGCATTCGCTGAAGTGCTGAGCCGAAGTGTAATGCCGCGTACATATGACCATTTTTCTCGTCGGGAAAAATTACATTTTTTTCTCTTTGATGAGAAAAACGACCGTGTGTGGGCTTTCCATAATTTTTCCCGACGAGAAAAATGGCAAGAATCACGACGAGAAAAATTAGAACATGCTCTAATTTTTATCGTCGTGATTCACGGCATTTTTTTCCGTGGCAGTTTTCCCATAGGGAAACACTGCCAGGGAGCCTACACACGGTCGTTTTTCCAGATCAAGAGAAAAAATGTCAGGAAAACCGGCCGTGTGTAGGAGTCCAAGCCGTTCCTCGTTTTTCCTGTTGATTTTCTCGACAGTGTTTTCACCGTCGAGAAAATCGACCGTGTGTACACGGCATTATACTTAATCCAATATGAATACTTTATCCAAGATGAGTTGCCAATGCAATCCCAGCCTGTGCAAACCCCTGCCTGGGCATCCCCTAGAGCAGGCCTAAATTTATACTGAGTTGGGTGGGGGTATTATTGCCAATTAATCAGTCAGGATTGCATAGGGAGGGACACATGGCTGAAAGAACGAACTTCAATTAAATTTTTGCTCAATTTTTAGGCATTTTGCCAAGGCACCCCTAAAGAAACCCCAAGGCACCGTGGTTAAAATAGGCTCTACTAGCCCTTTGTAAAACAATAACCTGTTTATGCATTAGGCTGGAAGTTCTATAGGTGCCACAGAAAGAATTGGTAATCAACATTGCCAACTCATCCCTTATATTGCTGTCACATCTTAGTTGTTATACAGTCGTGGTTCATTAGGCTCAGTAAGTGCTTTACCTGAAACTTATCAGTCACACATCCTGTATAATCCATGTTTGTTAGTAATTAGAAGGATGAGTTGGAAACAGATCAACAATGCCTGACCATGTCTATGTGTATATATATATACATATATATATACAGTATATATATATATATATATATATTAAAGGGTGGCCACACAAATTACGGTCTGACTGTGAAATCACCTCTACATTTCCAACATATGTTCAGTGTAAATAACTACCCAATTGGATTGTTGCTCCTCATGCAACAGCTGTTGTTACAGTGACTAGTTGTTGATACAGAGCCAATAAATCAGCTTGTAATGTGCCCATAAACATGAGATACTGAGCACCCCACCCCCACTCTTACTGCTTTTAGCCACTTTCAGCAATAGTGTTATAGGCATAGGGTGGAGTAGACTATTGGGGACTAGTCACACTTGAGGGGAGACGTCAGTCTTACAGGGTTTATCATATAACATGTATATTGTAGTATAACGGATATGTGCTTTACATATAGACCTCTCTGAAATATATTGATTGCCAGGTCTTTTTATTTCACTTGTTAATTGTCCATTTGGTGAGAAATAGAAGTGAAACTTAAGTGTGCTCTGTTTAGTCCTATAAATCATTGTATTCATCATGATAACTCTTGTTATGTTTCTAGTAATTGGAAACTCTCATTCTCTAATAACCAAGTCAAGGGTTCATATTTTAATTGCACCGAGCCAATAGTAATAATATATTTCATACAGTATTACGGCATACATTTTCTTACAACTCATTTATAGCTTAGAACAATATGGACTTCATTTTAAATGAGTACTGACTTATTTAAAGGGGTTCTTGCAGAAGTTTTGCTTTTTCTAGTACATTTTAATAATGATTAGTTACAGAATTGTTACTAAATCCTTACAAATACAAAAAGACGGTAATAAAATACATTAGAAGGCACCTACTGTACATAATTCAACCTCTCTGAGAAGACTTCCAAAAAATCAAGGTGCCACAGGGGAAGGGGATATCTTGCAAGTCCTGTACACAGAGTAAAGTTGCCTTAGAAGCAAGAACAATCTAGTTTATAGCCAGTCACAGAGGGCCACACACTGAATGTGTTGCAAGTATAGAATTTTTCACTTTCATTTAAATTAAGATTTTGTTTGTGGCGTTTTTACAAGCAAATATTTGTGACCATATGAGACTAATTAGGTTGACATAAATCTGCATTTCTTTTGTATAGCAACAATTGCATTCATGCTATATTGTACCTTGAATACTTTTGAAGTTAGGTTTAGTTTACTGTCATTTTGTTAGAACTGCACAATCAGACCAATTGTTTTATTCAAAAAATGTTTTTATTTATTTTGCAGTAGTCCTACATTAGTTAAAAACATACCTACCAGCCTCGGCTATGGTGCAGCTCTCAATGCAAGTTTACAGGTAACATATTCTCAAGTAATTTTTACTTTACTTGTAACACACAACATACTGTATATTGCATCTTCAGCTTTCTTGGTATAGAACTAAAACCTAATGGGTTTATTGAGGATTAGAGATTAATGTTAGGGTCAGTTGTTGGAGGTTTTAATTGAATGTTAAGGATAGGAATAAGGTTAACATTAAGGAAGTGTTTCAGAGGGCAAAAGGTCAGTGTTAAAGTCTGAATTCTCCTTAAGGACTTCAGCCCTGGAAGAATTGGCTGCTCAATGACCAGGCCATTTTTTGCTATTTGCACTGCCTCGCTTTAACTGACAATTGCATGGTCGTGCGACGCTGCACCCAAACAAAATTGACATCCTTTTCCCACAAATAGAGCTTTCTTTTGGTGGTATTTGATCATCTCTGCGATTTTTATTTTTTGCGCTAAAAACAAAAAAGAGCGACAATTTTGGAAAAAAACACAATATTTTGTACTTTTAGCTATAATAAATATCCCCAAATAGTTTTTTTACTAGTAATTGGCAGCGATCTGCGATTTTTATTGGGACTGCGACATTATGGCGGACACATCGGACACTTTTGACACATTTTTGGGACCATTGGCATTTATACAGCGATTAGTGCTATAAAAATCCACTGATTACTGTAAAAATGTCACTGGCAGGGATGGGGTTAACACTAGGGGGCGATCAATGGGTTATCTGTGTTCCCTGATTGTGTGTTCTAACTGTGGGGGGAGGGGACTGATTAGAGGAAATGACAGATTGTTTTTCCAAGCTATTAGGAACTCACGATCTGTCTCTCCTCACAGAACAGGGATTTGTGTGTTTACACACACACGTCCCTGTTCTGCCTCTCATGCTCGCGGCCTGCGGTCATCGCGATCGCTGGTCACGAGCATCGTCACCACTGCGATGTGGTGGCGCACGCGCCTGCTATCCTGCTTAAAGGGACCGATGTACAGCTATGACGGCTCACGGGATCTTGCCGACCCGACGCAGTATAATGACGGTGGCTGGTCGGCAAGTGGTTAAGGAACATGCCACTTTCACATTAAAATTCAGTGCAGCTGTGCAAGGCTTGGCCCACACAGCCACATCATTTATTGACAGTGATCTGCGAATGAAGAGACTACAAGTCCTGTCTACTACGGCATATGGCTTGTAGTTCTCAATGGACTACAGACATGCTGATCAGTGTACTTGTAGTCCATTCCTCCAATGTTCAAACTGAAAGCCCACAGATATACAAGCAGAAAGCTGGAGGGAGAGTGTGCGGGAATCTAACTTTGCTCCCGCAATCTACTGATCAAGGTGCAAAGCTTTGCAGACTCCTATAGGAAAAATAATAAATGCAATTTTTTTTCCTGAAAAAATATGTGCATTTATTGTTTTTTTTTCCTAAAAGGAATAGGGTTAAAATTAAGGAAGTTTTATTTTTTACTGTAATGTGAAGGGATAAATTAATATTGGGACTGCCTTTGCTTTTTCCAAAAATGCTAGTTGCCTGGCTGTCATGCAGACCCTGCTTCAGTATCTTCAGACTTGCTGACCCATAACCAGTATGTAGATCAGAAAAGTCACAAGGCTGTATAGGCCAAGAAGATGATCAGCATGACAATAAGGTAACTACCATTTACTGGAGAGGTCAGCAGTGGCAGCCTGTGCCAATGTTTGACATGTCATGTTGCCTTATGTTGTAGGCTTCATACGTAGTATTATTTTTAGTGTTTGGTTAGGGGTTAAGTGTTAAAATCAGGTAAAGGGTTACATTTCCAGATTTGCGTAAAGTAGAGCTAGCAGTGCCTTTACAAATCCGCATAAATGAACAAAAGATATGTCAGAATATGCACCAAGGATATCATTTTAAAAAAGTGCCCCTGACATAATTTAAGAGGAGCTGTCCAGCTTTTGACAAGTGAGTATGCCTGGTCTGAGATAAAGGCCATCAGACTGTGGCAGGAGGAAGCATTTCCTCAGTCTCCTCTGCCCCAGCATTCAGACTGTAAAATTTGAATTTTGTAGCTAAAAAGGTGGTAGGCAGCAGCAAGGGGCTGATTTGTGTTAGTCAATTGTGAACGAAGCCCTACACAGGTAACATGATTTATCTATGATATCTAAGCCAGCACCTCAGTAAGGATGGGCTCAGGTATGTTCTCAGCTCCACATGCCCTAGCCCACCAGGAAGCTTGCACTGCGCAGCGCTAATCACAGGGGCAGTGAGACATTTCCCGATCCGTGGCTGCACAGATCGGCAAATGGCTCACTGCCTGTGATTAGCGCTGCACAGTGTAAGCTTCCTGGCGGGCTCGAGCATGTGAAGCTGCGAACAGACCTGAGCTCATCCTTACACCTCAGTCTCTAGAAAGTAGATGTTCACCTGGGATAGTACTCGAACAAAGATGATGACCTCTAGAAAGAAAAATAGATGAAGGCATTGTCAGGAGGTGTAGTGTGATCTCTAAATAGTAATAAATACCTATTGGTAGTAAAGTGATATATTGCTTAGTATGCATTCGCCTAACATGAAAAAAATTATTTGATACTAGCTCCACTTAAAGCAGTGGTTCTCAACTCCTGTCCTCAGGACCCACTAACAGGCCAGATTTTAAGTATTACCTTGGGGAGATGCAGACTAAAATCCTGCAATCCCTGAGCAGCAAATTATATCACCTGTGATGCATTTCAGTTATCTTGCAAACCTGGCCTGTTAGTGGGTCCTGAGGACTGGAGTTGAGAACCACTGCCTTAAAGGGTTTGGTACTATTGGGAAATTAAGTGTTAAGTTAGCTTTAAGGGTTATGTTGACTTTTTTGGTTCTGATAAGGGGACAATTAAGTTAGGTTATTACGGGAATCACTTTAACTTGTTTTTGTACCAAAAGCATTACCACAGTGCTTAAAAGTTTTCTGAATAGATTGATCTATCTATCTACCATATCTATCTATCTTATCTATGGATCTATCAATCTCTCTATTAATCTATCAGACATACTTTATTAGTTTTAGCAGGTACAGTTATATACAGTAGCAAAAATGCACTGTTCCTAATTTCTATTACTTTTGATGTGAAGTGGCAAGAAGGACACCCTGTGGCAAGTTTTGGAATACTCGTGTTTTCTCAGTGTGTCTGACTGAGCTGCTGCTATTAATTCTGTGTGATTTAAACCAATACATTTCCAATGTGAGGATCAGTGTACTTTGCTGAACATAATCTAAACTAACCATTACAGCCCTTAATGCCCTGAATTGCCAGTAAGCTAGAAAACAGAGTAAACAAATGCAAAGATGTACTGGGGGTTTACTCTGCAGATGTTATACTTTAAGTGTTGTCCTCCCTCAGATAAATAGTAGTGTCACAAAGGTCAAAGGCTGACGATGCTTGTTAAGAAATAGGTCTGTGAAAATAATCATCCTTCTCCCTTTTATTCCTACCAGGCTGCTCTGGCAGAAAGCAGTTTACCTTTACTGAGTAACCCAGGTTTGATAAACAATGCATCCACTGGCTTACTACAGGCTGTGCACGAAGACCTCAATGGTTCACTGGATCACATCGACAGCAACGGAAACAGCAGTCCAGGCTGTTCACCACAACCACACATGTAAGTGTATAAACTAGTGTATTCTTAAGGTCAGATTTCTTTCAAACCTGGGCACTTCAGATTGAGAATTTTTATGGAAAAAAGCACATGCAGAAGTTACTTTCAGTTAAAACTGCTAATGGCCAAAGTTATTACATACGAACTACATACGAACCTTCGAGTTGCGAACTTTCAAAGATGCGAACACAAGCATTGTTGGTGCAGCGATCTCCCCAGCTGTGCTATTGTGTTCCGACAGAACACACTAAGTGCTCGCAGCTTTTGTCTGCAAGCACTGATCTTTGTTGGAATTGCAAACAAGTTGGACTTACGAACGAGCTCCCGGAATGGAACTTGTTCGTAAGTAGGGGACTTACTGTATGAAAATCTCAATGTTTCCTATAAGTCAAGCATGGTTATGCCCCCACCCTTATCCCTTTTGGTCATTGAGGCTATCCTGTTCATTGGGGAAACAAAATAGAGACTTAGAAGGGGCAATCCAAGTTCAACTTTACTGGAAAAGTTGACACTTGCATATGGCTATCCCTGCTTGCTTATGCATTTTCATCCTATGCTCAGCTTGAGTTTGCCATGTTTTTTTTAGATTTTAATTATTTCCTTCTATGTCATTTTACCCACAACAACTTAATGGTGTTCTCATATAAATATTTAGTAGAAATTATGTGACTTATTTAGTGTTACTGTAAAGTGCAGTAACCATGACAACCACTCAGCTTTATCTGTTCAAGTAATATATATAAGCTAAAAAGACCAAATTGTATGGTGCTCGCTCGTAAATATTTGGTGGAATTTATGGGGCTTATTTAATAAGTTGCTGTAAAATGCAGTTATGCAAACCATTCAGCTTCTTATCTGTTTCCTCGTGAGACTAAAGTCAAAATAAAACTGATTAAAGCACTATGAACATAATCATTACACTATGCACTACCTTATTAAATAACGCCACAAGCAGGATGGCAACATCATGTTTTTCCTGATGTAGTGTTACCAAGTTGTAACAATATGTTCTCAGCTTGTCAGTCTCAAGGCTTAGCTTTGATTGTTTATATGCCAGCAATGAGGTTATTTTATTTTTGATGAGCCGATTACTTTTATTTTTGGAAAAAAGGCTATATACCAAAAGAAACAAATACTGTAGATTGTTTATTTTTTTTAAAGAGCAGATAGATTTGTTACCCATAATTGCTACCTGTTGTACATTACAAATTTCACACATTAGGAATTAATGTATGGGGTACAAATTACCTCAAGAGGCAGCATCAACACATCTGGATATAACTGTTGTTATGCAGATATCATCAAACCAGTCATTTTTTTTTCCTCCAGAGCTATTTTATGACTTTTTAGCTGTTGAATTTTGCATTAGTTTTAGGTACTGTACATTGCTGGACAAGATGGCAATATTTGCATGCACAGTTGTGAATATGCTGTGCATTTAGCTTAATAGGCTGTGGCTCTTACATTTACGGGATTTGGAAGTGTATCAAGAATAACAAATGTTGTATTTCTGTCTTGTTACATATGTCGTATTGTGATAATGTGCTAATCAGATACATAACATTATTTTACACTCTTGTGACTCATTTAAATGTTCAAATGCTTAATCTGCTCTTTTTTTTGGGCAGTGTTGTTCATCAGCTTCATATGATTACTGTCAGCGAATTATGTTTAGCATCTGTAGTACATTACAAACTATTCTGATGTACTTGTGCATCAGTTTTTATGATGTATAGATGCAAGACACCTTCTCAGGTGATCAGCACAGCATACTACAGAGATCCAGTGGATTGGAAAAATTGCTCCAAATCCTTACATTGGCTGCCCATACAGCAGAGAAACGAGCCTAGCCCAGGACAGTTTTGAGCTCAAAATAAAAACCAAGATTGTTGATACTTTTGTATGATGATGCGCCTATACAGTATGTTCTGATCTGATAAGTGTTCTGTACATATGCTACATGACAAAGATGCAGGATGCAACACTCAGTTGCTTGCTTGCAGATTAAAAATGTTTATGCTGGAAATCCTAATGCTGTTAATCAAATATCCACCTGCAAATCATTTTAGGACTGCTGCTTAGTATTTGGTTATAAATTGTAAAGAGACCCTATCAGCACTCCATGCATGTGAGGTTTAAGCTGTACATCTAGACACAGTCCCAAGAATATAGCTGTGGATCTCCTCCCCCTCATCTCCTCCCTCACTTCCCGGAAGCTACATGTTCTAACCTGTTGCCGTTCCATCCCCTTCCTGGCTCTAATGTCACTCATACACATGGCAGCAGAGAGTATTTTCAGACTACTCAAGGCTTCTGCAGCTACTGTCAGGATTATTAATAAGCATGAGCTCAGGCATGTTTGGATTCTAGTCTGAACCCTCCTGAGCTATCCCACTAGGAAGCTGTCACCGCAGCTGATTATGAATGGCATTGAGGCAGGGAAGAGGGTGCAGAAGCACCAGGTTGGAAAGCAGAACTACTGGGAAGTTTCGGAGGGTATAAGAAGCATTGATGCTTTTTTCCAGCACACCACCATCCCAAATTTGAAAAATAAAGGGAGTGACAGCTATTTTACTGTAAGTAGATTTATATGACTGCTTAATCCTCACATGCATAGGTTGGTGACAGGGTCTCTTTAATATGCTTAAATTATTAATGAGAGTTAGAGCATGTCATGGCTAAGTTAAGTACACAAATGTACATTCATGTAATAGTACATATGAGAATACTTTAATATTTTACATGTAAAATATAGAATGATGCTTAAAGGGGTTGTAAAGGCAGAAGGTTTTTTTTTTTTTTTTCATCTTGATGCATTCTATGCATTAGGATAAAAAGCCTTCTGTGTGCAGCAGCCCCCCTAATACTTACCTGATGTTCACAAATGTCTCAGCCATCCGAGATTCCTCCTGAATGGCTGAGACGCCATTGGCTCCCACTGCTTTCAATCAAAGTCAGTTAGCCAATCAGAGGGAGAGATGCGGCGGGGTCGGGTCTGGGCTCTGTGTCTGAATGGACACACAGAGCTGTTACTCGTTGCGGTGCCCCCCATAGCAAGCTGCTTGCTGTGGGGGCACTGAACAGGAGGGCGGGGTCAGGATCACAGAAGAGGGACCAGAGAAGAGGAGGATCCGGGCTGCTCTGTGCAAATCCACTTCAACAGAGCAGGTAAGTATAACATGTTTATTATTTTTATAGGGAAATTTTTTTACTTTACAATCACTTTAAAGGGCAAGTTTACATTTTACGTAAACTGGCCCGTGCAAAAAAGTAACACAGTAGTTTAAAATACACTGTTCTACCTGTAAAAATATTATTTAATGCAAATGCCCAAATGCCATATCATTCTCTCACCTGTGAAGGTTGACCAAAATATTTTCCAAAGTTTACATTCCTACATCCTGGCTCATTTCAAGGATGCAGCAGTTGTTGGGTGCTTGCCCCCAGCATCACTGAAGTGAGCGTGCTTCCTGGTTCAAAAACTGCCTAGACACAGCACACTCTCTCTGTTGCAGCCAGGGCCGCCATCAGGAATTTTGGGGCCCCTTACACAGCTTCAGGCATGGGCCCCCTGGAGCCGAGGAGAACCGGGGGGGGGTGCACACTGGGATTATTTAGGCCAGGCTTCATGAGTGACAGAAAAGACCTATAGGTATGGCACTCGCATTAAACAATATTTCTTTCTCGTACATCACGGGACACAGAGCGGCATAGTCATTACTATGTGGGTTATATAGATACCTTCAGGTGCTGGCACTGGCAACTTCCAAAACCGGAAGTACCCTCCCCTATATAAGCCCCTCCCATCCGGGAGCACCTCAGTTTTTTGCCAGTGTCTAAGGTGTTGGCCAAGAAGTAACATGTGTTTTTCACTGAGCTTGCGTACAGGTTCTTTTGGGCCTCAGTAAGCTATTCCGGATCCGACCAAAAAAGCTTCATAGCTAAACGGTCGGTACCCGGGCCTTGCAAAGAGAAGAGCAAGGTTTTGCCTGTAATGCCTCTCTTAGGAGGGCTGGACCCTGGGATCCAGAGCTCTGGTCATACCCACGACCAAGATGTTTTCTGTGCAGGGTGCTATACAGGTCCAGGGGAGTGGAATCCTTGGGAACCCGGTCCCTGAAGGTTTAATTACAATGCCTGCCGTGATAGGTGAAGTTTGGGCTTCTGTGGACCAAACAGAGTCCTGCGGCGAGGAAAAGGTAAGTGGGGGCCCTCAGGAACTTGGTTCTACTGGGGGACCCCCAAGCCTATTTTGTCTTTCTGCCTGTTACCTAAGGTATTCCCGCTAATATTCTGTGTATGCCTGTTACTACTGAGAAAATGTCAAAATTTTAATAGTAGGCAAGAAAAAAGGGATTTTTATAACAGCTTACCTGTAAAATCCTTTTCTTGGAGTACATCACGGGACACAGAGCGGCATAGTCATTACTAATGGGTTATATAGTTTACCTTCAGGTGCTGGCACTGGCAACTTCCAAACCGGAAGTACCCTCCCCTATATAAGCCCCTCCCATCCGGGAGCACCTCAGTTTTGTAGCAAAGCAATAAGTGTCCCAAAAAGAGGGGTGGGAGCTCTGTGTCCCGTGATGTACTCCAAGAAAAGGATTTTACAGGTAAGCTGTTATAAAAATCCCTTTTTCTTTTTCGTACATCACGGGACACAGAGCGGCATAGTCATTACTAATGGGATGTCCCAAAGCAATGCCAAATGAGGGGAGGGATACACTATACATAAGCTGGGCGCCATCAGGCATGAGGCTCTTTTGCGGCCTGCAACACACTGCGCCCAAAGGCGACATCCTCCTGACTTCTGACGTGTACCTGGTAGAATCTAGTAAACGTGTGTACTGAAGACCATGTTGTGGCCTTACAGACTTGAGCCAGGGAGGCCTGGTGATGCACTGCCCATGAAGTTCCAACTGCTCTTGTGGAGTGCGCCCTAACTTTGAACGGAGGCGGTCTCTTTCTCAAGCCATAGGCTTGTATTATGATCTGTCGAATCCACTTGGCTAAAGTAGATTTTGATGCTGCCTGACCCTTTCTGGGGCCTTCCGGCAGAACAAACAAAGTATCCGTTCTGCGAATCTGAGCAGTGGCTTTTAGATAAGCTTTAACTGCTCTTACTACATCCAAAGAATGCAATAACTTTTCCTCTACCGAACTAGGTTTGGGGAAAAAGGAAGGAAGAACCACATCTTGGTTCAAATGGAACCTCGATACCACCTTAGGAAGAAGGCTGGATGAGGACGTAATACTACTCTGTCCTTATGGACAACCAGATATGGCTCCTTACAGGACAAGGCGGCTAATTCCGATACTCTTTTAGCCGAACAAATGGCTACTAAGAAAATCAATTTCCTGGTGAAAAGAACCAAGGAAATGTGCCGCAATGGTTCAAATGGTTGTTTCTGTAGAACCGACAGAACCAGGTTTAAGTCCCATGGACATATGGGAATACTAACCGGATGGCTAATACGCATCACTCCTTGTATGAAAGCTTTGACTAATGAATGCAAAGCCAAGGGCCTTTGAAAAAATATTGACAAGGCCGTCTGACCCTTGATAGTACTCAAGGCAAGCTTCCTATGTACAGCCCACTGTAGGAAGTCCAGAATCCTACCTATTACGTACTTACAAGGATGCCATTTCTTGGCCTCACACCACGTGATGTACGCCTTCTAGATCCTCTAATAGATCTGCCTGGATACCGGCTTCCTGGCATTGATCATGGTAGATACCACAGGATTAGAGAGCCCTCTCTTTTTTAGAATGTGGGCTTCAATAGCCAGGCCGTCAAACCTAGGGCTGGTAAGGAAGGGTAGTATATCGGTCCTTGCGAAAGCAGGTCCGGACGATGTGGGAGGGTCCAAGGACTTCCCACTGACATTTTTACAATCTCTGCGTACCATGCCCTTCGGGGCCACGCTGGAGCCACCAGAATCACTGGTTTCTTTTCTACCCTGATTCTGCGGATTAATCGCGGTGGGAATGCATATATCAGCTTGAACTGATCCCAAGGGAACACGAGGGCATCCAAACCGCAATCTAGGGGATCCTTTGTGCGAGACACAAATCTGTCCACCTTTGCGTTGAATCTGGATGCTAGCAGATCTACATCCGGTGTTCCCCACCGCTGGCATATTGCCTGGAAAACCTCGGGGTGAAGAGACCATTCCCCGGGCATAATTGCTGGCGACTTAAAAAGTCCGCTCTCCAATTTTCCACTCCTGGGGTGAAAACCGCGGATATGGCTGTGACATATCTTTCTGCCCATTCCAGGATGCAATTCGCTTCCCTCTGGGCTGCACGACTCCTGGTGCCACCCTGGTGATTGATATATGCCACTGCTGTGGCATTGTCTGATTGAATTCTGACAGGTGACCCTTGGAGTTTGGATGTCCATGCTACTAGGGCATACCGGGCTGCTCGTATCTCTAAGAGATTGGTGGGCAGGGCCTTCTCTGCTTCTGACCACTTGCCCTGGAGAGACCATTGCTCCAGTACTGCCCCCCAGCCTATGAGGCTGGCATCTGTAGTGACCACCTTCCAAGAAACCGGACTGAAGGGTTTCCCTTTTTCCAGATTCTGGGGCACCAACCACCAATGGAGGCTCTTGCGAACGGAAGGGGACAGGGACATTGGTAAGTCTAAAGCCTGAACTTTTTTGTTCCAGGCTGACAGTATGGCCCTCTGCAAGTTCCTTGATTGGAATTGACCGTAGGGTACTGCTTCGAATGAAGCCACCATTTTTCCCAGCAGCCTCATACACAGGCGTATGGATGGTTTTCCTTTTTTGTACCCACTAAGTGGGTCAAATCTTTCAAAGACGACACCTTCTCTGGAGGTAAGAAAATCTTTCTCTGATTTGAATCCAGTCTTAGCCCCCAAGTATTCCAGACTTTTGACTGGTTTTAGGGCTGACTTGTCTCGGTTGATAATGCCAACCGTGAGATTCCAGATACTTGATTATCTTGTGAACGACCACTTCTAGTTTTTTTCACTGAGTGGTCTATCAGCAACAAGTCGTCTAGATATGCCATTATCGTTACACCTTGTGTTCCTAGTTTGGCCAATCGTAGGGCCAGAATTTTTGTGAACACTCGTGGTGCTGTGGCCAGACCGAAAGGTAAGGCTCTGAACTGAAAATGGTGCCCTTCTACTGCAAAGCGTAGAAATTTCTGGTGGGCCGGACAGATGGGAATATGCAAATAAGCATCCCTTATGTCGATCGAGGCTAACCATTCCTGCCCTTGTAGGGCGGTGGCCACCGATCGGATCAACTCCATCCGAAAAAGTCCTGATATGTAGGAACTTGTTTAGCCCTTTTATATTTAATATGGGCCTCACGTCCCCATTTGGTTTGGGGACTGTGACAAGGTTCGAGTAAAACCCGAACCCGCTTTCTTCCAAGGGAACCTTCATGATTACCCTTGGAGCAATAGTTGTTCTAGTGCCAGAAGGAGGGATCCACTCTTCTGGGGATCGCTTGGCACGTTTGACCTTATAAAATGGGCAGGAGGAATGTCTTTTAACTCCAGCCTGTATCCCAGACTTACTGCGGAGATCACCCATCTGTCTCTGATGGTGTCCCGCCAGGTCTCTGTGAACAACTGAAGTCTTCCCCTCACCCGATTGAGTGGGGGCAACCCTTCATGACTTGGGGGGAGGTTTTGTACCTCTCTTGACCCAGGGTTTCTTGTTACCCTGTGATTGTCCCTGATTTCTGCCCCCTGGATTTGACCGCGGAGGCCGTCGGAACTGTTTCACAGCCGATGTGCCAGGGACTGGAGAAGTAGGCCTCTTAAAAGAAGGACTTCTACCCTTATTCTTAACCGGCAAGAGTGTACTTTTACCGGCAGAAGTTTTCTGGATATATTTGTCCAGATCTTCTCCAGATTAGCTTCCCATTTCATGGAGAACGCTTATCAGCAATTTCTTACAGGGAGCTTCAGCAGACCAGTTTTTGAGCCATAGAAGCCTACGCATATGTCTACAGACAGCGTAAAGCGGGATGCCTGTTGGATTGTATCCTTTATGGCTTCCACCGCAACACAAGGCTCTAGGTAGGTCAGCTAGGGCAAGAGCCTGCTGATCTGGTAAGTCCCTTAAGACTTGTTTCAACTGATCTTTCATTGCTTGGCAGACTCTAATCGCTGCTACTGCAGGTTGTGTCACCATGCTTGCTGTAGAGAAAGCAGATTTTAGTAAAGACTCCAATTTTTTATCTATTGGGTCTTTGACATTGGAACATTATCTACTGGACATGTCAGTGATTTATTTACACAAGAGATGGCTGTGTCCACTGTAGGGACCCTCCATTTTTTATGAACTTATCCTCCATGGGATAGATCACTGGAAATCTCTTGGGGGGAGTAAATATTTTATCAGGATGCTCCCAATCCTGGTAAATAAGCCCTTCCAATAAAGGGTGGATTGGGAAGGAACAGACAGCCTGGGGAGCTTTCAGCGACCCCAGCGAGGAAACCGTAGTGGTTGATGGTTCCGCCAGAGGCATTTTAAATGCTGATCGGACCATGTTAGTCAGAGACTGAACCCATAATCTTTCAGCCTGAGATGCTGAGAAAGGTTCTTCCACTGTTGATTCCTCTATAACTGAATCAACCTCATCCTGATCCCCTTCAGGTAGGTCGATCTCTGTGTGGGGCTGTTCCTCCACTAACAGGCACTCTGAAGGAGGAGACGGAGATCGGACGCGCTTTCCCTGTGACAGGGAAGCAGCGATCAATGCTGTTAATCTCTCTTCCAATCCTCCCAGAGTTGAGGATAAAACCTCCTCTGTTATATATATACAGGAGCAGGTGGACTGGGGACAGCTGCAGCACCAGGCACTCCTGCGGGGTTCCTACGGCTACTGACCTCTGAATTTTCAGGGGAGATTGGTGCAGTACAAGCATGCCCAATATCCTCAGAGCCCGATGGAGACCCCTTTGGCTTCCTGGAAGACTTATTTCCGGAGTGTCTGGACGACATATCCTTTAAGCACAAAGCTGAGGTATTCCCGTCGTCATACACCAATTTTGCTGGTAATAGTCTAACACAGTTGCTGCTATATACCAGCTGGTGTCCACTAAAGTGCCTTTCTATGGGGATGCCTGCATCAACCGCCTCTGTGTGCCACCGTTTTGTTGCTAGCTCTGTTTGCATCCAGCTGACACTTGTACTGTGTATTTTATACATGCTGGGATGCCTGCACATGCGCAGAAGCGCCGCGCATCGAGCGTCATCCACCCGCCCCGCCCCTTTTTTTCCATAGGAGGCGCGTGCGCCCGTGCACCATTGGCGCCCTTTTTTGAAACCAAGCAGGGACTAGGAGCCAGGGCCCTTTTTGCCGGAGGGCCTGTGCGGTGGATGAGCGCAGCAACAGGGCAGAGGAACTGGATTCCCACAGAGAAACTTACCAACTGCCTGGATCTTTTGACTTGAGAAAACCAAAGAGCCACATGACAAGAAAAATGGACCACAGCGGCCTCTAGTGGTTTAACACAGGTACCGCGGTCCTCTTTTTTTTTTTTTTTCTTGACTACTATTAAAATTTTACATTTTCCAGTAGTTATAGGCATACACAGATATTAGCGGGAATACCGTTAGGTAACAGACAGAAAGACAAATTAGGCTTGGGGGTCCCCCAATAGAACCAAGTTCCTGGGGGCCCCCACTTACCTCTTCCCCGCCGCAGGACTCTGTTTGGTCCACAGAAGCCCAAACTTCACCTATCACGGCAGGCATTGTAATTAAACCTTCAGGGACCGGGTTCCCAAGGATTCCACTCCCCTGGACCTGTATAGCACCCTGCACAGAAAACATCTTGGTCGTGGGTATGACCAGAGCTCTGGATCCCAGGGTCCAGCCCTCCTAAGAGAGGCATTACAGGCAAAACCTTGCTCTTCTGTTGCAAGGCCCGGGTACCGACCGTTTAGCTATGAAGCTTTTTTGGTGGGATCCGGAACAGCTTACTAAGGCCCGTAAAAGAACCTGTACGCAAGCCCAGGAAAACACATGTTACTCTTTGGCCAACACCTTAGACACTGGCAAAAAACTGAGGTGCTCCCGGATGGGAGGGGCTTATATAGGGGAGGGTACTTCCGGTTTGGAAGTTGCCAGTGCCAGCACCTGAAGGTAAACTATATAACCCATTAGTAATGACTATGCCGCTCTGTGTCCCGTGATGTACGAAAAAGAAAAAAAAATGTGTAAGACCGCGGTACCTGTGTTAGACACTAGAGGCCGCTATGGTTCTTTTTTCTTGTAATGTGGATTTTTTTCTTCCAAAATCAAATCCAGGCAGTTGGTAAGTTCTCTGCTGGGAAGCTGTCTCCTCTGCCCTGTTGCTGCGCTCATCCATCCCCGGGCCCTGCGGCAGGGACCCTGGCTCCTATCTAGCTCCTTATTTTTTTTTCAAAAAAGGCGCCGAAGGCGCACGTGCCGCGCGCGTGCGTGAGCACGCGCCTCTATATATAGAGGCGATCTGGAAAAAGGGGCGGAGCGGGTGGATGACGCTCGGTGTGCGCTACTGCGCATGTGCGGGCGTCCAGCGTGTTTTAAAGCACAATCACAGCTGGCTATTAAAGTGCACAAACAGAGCTAGCAACAGTAAAAAGGCACACAGAGGCGGTTGATGCAGGCATCCCCTAGAAAGGCACTTTAGTAGACACCAACTGTTATATAGCAGCAATTGTGCTAGACTATTCTCAGTAAAAGTGGTGTTTTTACGGCTGGAATACCTCAGCTTTAGGCTTAGGAATATGCCGTCCAGAAGCTCTGGAACTGAATCTTCCAGGAAGCGAAGGGGGTCTCATCGGGCTCTGAGGATCTTGGGCATGCTTCTGCTGCACCAGTCTCCCCTGAAAATTCAGAGGTAAGTGACCGTAGAGACCCCGCAGGGGTACTTGGTACTGTGGCTGTCCTCAGTTCACCTGCTCCTGTGTATGTAACAGAGGAGGTTTTTTCCTCAGCTCTGGGAGGATTAGAGAGAGATTGTCAACATTGATCGCTGCCTCCCTGTCAGGGAAAGCACGCCCGATCTCCGTCTCCTCCTTCAGAGTGCCTGTTAGCAGAGCAACAGTCCCATACAGGGATCGACCTGCCTGAAGGGGATCAGGATGAGGTTGATTCTGTTATAGAGGAATCAACAGTGGAGGAACCTTTCTCAGCATCTCAAGCTGAAAGATTATGGGTTCAGTCTCTGACTAACATGGTCCGATCAGCATTCAAAATGCACCTTGCGGAACCATCAACCACTACTGTATCCTCGTTGGGGTCGCTAGAAGCCACCAGACTGTCTGTTCTTTTCCACTTCACCCTTTACTGGAAGGGCTCATTTACCAGGATTGGGAACATCCTGAGAAAATATTTATTCCCCCCAAGAGTTTCCGGTGGTCTATCCCATGGAGGATAAGTTCATCAAAAAATGGAAGGTCCCTACAGTGGATGCAGCCATCTCTTGTGTGTATAAATCACTGACATGTCCAGTGGATAATGTCCAAATGTTCAAGAACCCAATAGATAAAAAATTGGAGTCCTTATGAAAATCTGCTTCTTTCTACAGCAAGCTTGGTGACACAACCAGCAGTGGGGTCTGCTAAGCAGTGAAGGATCAGTTGAAACAGGTCTTGAGGGACTTGCCAGATCAGCAGGCCCTTGCCCTAACTGATCTACCTAGAGCCTTAAGCTTTGCGGTTGACGCCATAAAGGATTCAATCCATCAGGCCTCCCGCCTTAAGCTGTCTGTAGTACATATGCGTAGGCTTCTATGGCTCAAAAACTGGTCTGCTGAAGCTCCCTGTAAAAAATGGCTGGTTAGCGTCCCATTTTCATGGTGAACGCGTATTCAGGGAAGACCTGGACAAATATATCCAGAAAATTTCCAGCGGTAAAAATACACTCTTGCCGGTTAAAAACAGAGTTAGAGGTCCCTCTTTTAAGAGGCCTGCTTCTCCAGTCCCTGGGGCATCGGCTGTGAAACAGTTCCGACGGCCTCCTCGGTCAATTCCCGGGGGTAAAAATCAGGGACAATCGCAGGGTAATGAGAAACCCTGGGTCAGGAGAGGTACAAAACCTCCCCCAAAGTTAAATTCATTGAAGGGTTGCCCCCACTCAGTCGGGTGGGGGGAAGACTCCAGTTGTTCGCAGAGACCTGGCGGGACACGATCAGAACAGATAGGTGCTCTCCGCAGTATGTTTGGGATACAGATTGGAGTTAAAAGACTCTCCTCCTTCCCATTTTTTGAGGTCAAACGTGCCAAGGGATCCCCGGAAGAGAGAGTCCCTCCTGTTGGCACTAGAACAACTATTGCTCCAAGGAGTAATTATGGAGGTCCCCCTGGAAGAATGGGGGTTCGGGTTTTACTCAAACCTCTTTACAGTCCCGAAGCAAACGGGGACGTGAGGCCCATATTAATTCTAAAAAGGCTAAACAAATTCCTGTATATCAGGACTTTCCGATGGAGTCGATCCGATCGGTGGCCACTGCCCTACAAGGGGAGGAATGGTTAGCCGCGATCGACATCAAAGATGCTTATTTGCACATTCCCATCTTTCCAGTCCACCAAAAATTTCTACGCTTTGCAGTAGAAGGGCGCCATTTTCAGTTCAGAGCCTTACCCTTCGGTCTGGCCACAGCACCACGAGTGTTTACAAAAATTCTGGCCCTTTATTGGCCAATCTAAGAACACAAGGTGTAATGATAATGGCATATCTAGATGACTTGTTGCTGATAGACCACTCAGTGAAAAAACTAGACGTGGTCGTTCACAAGACAATCAAGTATCTGGAATCTCACGGTTGGATTATCAACCGAGACAAGTCAGCCCTAAAAACCAGTCAAAAGTCTGGAATACTTGGGGCTAAGGTTGGATTCAGGCCAGAGAAAAATATTCTTGCCTCGAGGAAAGGTGTTGTCTTTGAAGCCCACATTCTAAAAAAGAGAGGGCTCTCTAATCCTGTGGTATCTACCATGATCAATGCCAGGAAGCCGGTATCCAGGCAGATCTACTATAGAATCTGGAAGGCGTACATCGCGTTGTGTGAGGCCAAGAAATGGCATCCACGTAAGTACGTAATAGGTAGGATTCTGGACTTCCTACAGTGGGCTGTAGATAGGAAGCTTGCCTTGAGTACTATCAAGGGTCAGATTTCGGCCTTGTCAATATTTTTTCAAAGGCCCTTGGCTTCGCATTCACTAGCAAAGCCTTTATACAAGGAGTGATGCGTATTAGTCCTCCGGTTAATATTCCCATATGTCCATGGGATCTAAACCTGGTTCTGTCGGTTTTACAGAAACAACCATTTGAACCATTACAGATATTTCCTTGGTTCTTCTCACCAGGAAATTGATCTTTCTAGTAGCCATTCGTTCGGCTAAAAGAGTGTCGGAATTAGCAGCTATGTCCTGTAAGGAGCCATATCTGGTTATCCACAAGGACAGAGTAGTGTTACGTCCTCATCCAGCCTTTCTTCCTAAGGTGGTATCGAGGTTTCATTTGAACCAAGATGTGGTTCTTCCTTCTTTTTTCCCCAAACCTAGTTCAGTAGAGGAAAAATTATTACATTCTTTGGATGTAGTAAGAGCAGTTAAAGCTTATCTAAAAGCCACTGCTCAGATTCGCAGAACGGATACTTTGTTTATTCTGCCAGAAGGCCCCAGAAAGGGTCAGGCAGCGTCAAAATCTACTTTAGCCAAGTGGATTTGACAGGTCATTATGCAAGCCTATGGCTTGAGAAGGAGACCGCCTCCGTTCAAAGTTAGGGCGCACTCCACGAGAGCAGTTGGAACTTCATGGGCAGTGCATCACCAGGTCTCCCTGGCTCAGATCTGTAAGGCCGCAACATGGTCTTCAGTACACACGTTTGCTAGGTTCTACCAGGTGGACGTTAGAAGTCAGGAGGATGTCGCCTTTGGGCGCAGTGTGTTGCAGGCCGCAAAGATCCTCATGTCTGATAGCGCTCAGCTTATGTATGGTGTATCCCCCCCCTCATTGGGCATTGCTTTAGGACATCTCACATAGTAATGACTATGCCGCTCTGTGTCCCGTGATGTACGAGAAAGAAAATAGGATTTTTATAACAGCTTACCTGTAAAATACTTTTCTTGGAGTACATCACGGGACACAGAGCTCCCACCCCTCTTTGGGGACACTTATTGCTTTGCTACAAAACTGAGGTGCTCCCGGATGGGAGGGGCTTATATAGGGGAGGGTACTTCCGGTTTTGGAAGTTGCCAGTGCCAGCACCTGAAGATATCTATATAACCCACATAGTAATGACTATGCCGCTCTGTGTCCCGTGATGTACTCCAAGAAAAGGATTTTACAGGTAAGCTGTTATAAAAATCCTATTTTTTATGAATGGCACTGTACATTTTAAACTACTGGGGTCCCTTGTCTGCATGGGCCAGTTTATTCAACAGGGCACTAAGAACAAAGTCAATTGCTTTTTCCAAAGTGGCCATAATGTGTTTTGACTCATAAGCCAGTGAATGCTAGTACTAATATGCCTTTCTTATGTTCATTCTAGTTCTATTTTATCCGGCCTGTTAAAAGAAAGATCTGTATTATTAGTTATTCTAAAGTCCATCCGGTCAAGGTCACATGAACACTAAAGTGGTGGCTTTAGTGAAGAGGAGAGATTGCGGACAGCAGCTGCAGAGCCTGAGCGATGATGTCACCCATAGGCTTACTATGGGGGGTACGTTGTCAGCTGTCCTTCCTCTACATTGAAGCTGGCGCTGGGACCAAATCATGTGACTGGACTGGAGCACCCTCAGAATAGGTAAGTATAAGGATCTTTCCTTTTCCAAGGTAGATAAAATAGGCTTAAATTGAGGGTGGGATCTTGTTTAAGCGTAATTAGGTTTAACTTGCCTTCTACTTTAAGCAAGCAAACAAACCCACTTATGTAGGGCAATACAACTGATTTATTTTAATTTCCCTCTTCCTAGCAGCACATACTTACTTTTCCTTTGACACCAGTTCAGTCCCTGTGTGAGCTCTGAGACACTCTGATTGCCGGTTATACAAGGATGAAGACTCTCTCCATCTCTCTATGAGATATCATTGGGTCAATCACCAAGCACCAGTGCTGTCACATGATAGGAAGGGGAACAATTCCCATTCTCCACTTTGTTGCTTTGAACCGCATCCATCTCATCACACAGAAGGCTTTTCTTACCTTCCACTGTCCACAATTGTTGCTGCCGAGTTAAGGGAGGCCATCCTGCCCTGTACTATCCAATCTGAGAGTGATCCTGTAACTCCTGTATGCAGAGAGGAGGAAGAGAGCACCTCCCTGCTGCTATGTGTGGTCTTGCCGGCAAAACAAAAGGCTGTGGGGGCTGCCTGACCTGTCCTTAGCAGCCGATGATGTCATCAGATAGTACAGGTTCTGACGGTTTTATGTCATTTTGCTGTGGCACTCCAGTTGAAAAACACTGGTTTATGAAATGTTTGTGTCCATCATTTCATATACATTTTCAACGTTTGTGTGCCTGAATGAAGCCCTGTGTGTTATTATGAATGCAGCAAGGTACCTTATTACCCACTATACTGACACTCAATTTGAAAGTTGGTGGTTCTAAATAAAAAGGGGCAGGCAGTTTTCATGGGTGATGGGGAATGTTGAACTGCTAAGAGCTCTAAAGGACTCCATATCAGTTCACTATAGGAGAGAAACCTTTATTTTCATGCAACACTACCCATCTTAAGTTTTATGTTATCTTTTTCTTACAATACAAATATTTCTGAACATGAGACTTGAATGTTTTGTATTTTCTCATCTGTGGTGTTGAGGAGGTAAATAGCCTAAAATTTCCATCTTATGTATAATTTCTTGGCCATCCTTGATTTAAGATGAACATGATATGTTAAAGGAAACTTCAAAAGACATTCATGCAAACAGCTAGTCAGTACATGCATAAAACAATAAAATCACTGTACAGTGCTGTTCTAATTATTTTCCTAAATGTGGAAAAGCTGAGCATCCCCCTGCATCTTCCCTGTATCAGCAGCTTTTGATTTTCCTTACTTCCAGCTTTTCAAAACAAGCAGCACCCACAGCTGATCCCTCTGGTTCCTGCCCAACTCTTAACTAAATTTCTCATGTGGTGCATGTCATCAAAACTAGAATCTGGACTGAATTGATGGATTATATTTACTGTGTGTTCACCCCTCGCTGCTAAGTTGCTCGGCCAGTGACACTGTATTACTTTAGAGAACCCGTCTTAATGGAGGTTTGCTGATGTGATCACCAAGCTGTCAGCACACCCCCATTCATGGAACTTACAGAAACTAGGGCAGTGTCACTGCCCCAGCAACTATACAGTGCTTGACATATATACAGTTAATATAATTCAGTATCAGAATGAAGGGGCATGTATTTTTAGTGTAGTTTGGTCACTGCTCCAAGTCCAGATGCAACTGAACATTATCACAAAGAAAAAAAAATGCTGTATTCCCCTATCAACACCGTCAGTGTTAATGGGAGAATCCCTCCCGCTTCGCTATTGTATTCTGACAGTGGGAGATTTCCCAGCCAGCAGACCAGTAGTAATCACACAAAAAAAAAAAAGCTGACAGGCTGATTGTACTGAGATGGATCTAAGGATCCACTTCAGTACAACCAGCCTGCCCATAGGCGGATCAAAATTGTGATCCGCCTATGGCCAGCCATATACTTCAGCAAAAACACTCTGCTGTCTGTGACATTATTGTACATATTCAAATGGCATGCAGAGTTTGTGTGACAGTGATCAAGGAAGTTTGTACAACAGTGATATTTATTAGACATGTTTTGCTACTTGGAGAACTTTGTTTTTTGAATAGCTACGCCATAACACTTGCAAATTCAATTCATTAATACATACATCTTCATTTTGAGCCATAGATACGCTTTAAGAAATATAAGTTATATAAAATCACAGAAAAAAAATAGTTGGACCTGTAGAGCAGATCAAGGCTAAGGCTCAGACAGAACACAAGTCATAACTTCACCCCAAGTCTACACAATTAGAAGTGGAATACAAAACCGTTATCTGCATTGAGGATTATTGACTATTTTTAAAGGTGGTATCATAGTAAGTTATGGTAAATATGCCCACCAAATTCAGCACAACAAACTTTTCTCTGTTAAACTAATTTATACTTTATTGGGTATAGTTTAATCAACCCCCCCCCCCGTTTTACTAAATGTGTTAGTAGCACTATATATATATATATATATATATATATATATATATATGCGGTGTGTGTGTGTGTGTGTGTGTGTATATGTATATGTATATATATATATATATATATATATATATATATATATATATATATATTTGTATATATATATATATATCTATATATAAATATAACACACACAGGAAGGATAGTGATAAAAGTGTTGAAAGTTACTCAATAAGTATACAGTATAACAGAGCATATTAGCAGACATTCCACTACTGTGATGTTTGTGGAATTAAAATGTAGACATTTTTCTTTAAAATGCAGCTTGATTTGCTTTCTAGTCAATCATGTAAATTCCATTTATTGTATATTACAAATTATGTAAATATATCTCCATTTCGTTAAAACCTATTTGCGGGATGTCTACATTTGATCCTTAAAGGACTCATTTTATTTATAAATGTCCTGCTGCTATAACTATGAGGGATGCAAAAGCAGAAAATCCTCCTTATTGAGCCAATATCCATAAAAGTACCCTGAAATGTACATAGTCATTATCTGACTGATTATGATCTTCAAACCAGCTCTGAACTTGCACTAAATTAAGTGCATTGCCCTTTTATTAAAACCATAAAATACAACTTTAACTATTACCAATGGTTTACACAGAGCCTGGAAAAGTGTAACTTTTTCCCTGTCTTATAAATCAGCGTAATTACATATTCAACTTTAATTACTGGTGTGTCTGTATTGGCAAGGTTTATATGTTATATTTTATGCAGAACTACGATTCCTATTAATATTTAGCAGCTAACTATATCATTAATTACTCTAAAATCTTTCCCCTACCATCTTTTTAATGGAGCTGAGAGAGTGGAATTATTAAAAATTGATGTATTGTGGATTTCAGAAATGTGTATCAAGCGTTAGAAATGCCTGGCCTTAATCAGTGATGTCAAATTTGGTACTTTCCTGTTTACTAAATTGTACAGTCTGGACCTTGGAGATATTGTTTTAAGGCTTCATCATAATAATGAGATGATGTAAGATTTGTATTTGGTAATTGTCTCTGCCCAGCTCTATATAGTTAGAAGTCACTATCATTCATTGCTTACAGCTATTACGTGTGCATTTGCATGTCTGTGTGTTTTGTGGCTGAAAGTAGATCTTTTAGGACATCATGTCCAGACCCTAAACCTAGCTTATTCTTAGCATATCCTTTATTATCATTTTTGCTTTTATGTTTTACATACGTTAAGGCAGTGTAATCATATAATCTTACATAGAAAGTTCACTAAATGGTCACTTGTTTAGCAAACCCATGTTCATTTCAAACTGCTCTTCAGATGACGAGTCGCTTAAAATGTTAAATTCAATTTAACGTGATAGGGTTGTTTGAAGCGAACATAGGTTTGCTCAACTATCCAACGTGCCAATTTGAAGATAGAGTATGAATAAATTATTTGTTATGACCAATACATTTATTTTCCTGTGTAAACATTTATCATAGGTCTACAGCTATCATTCTAGTATGTATGTAATATCACTAAACAAGTTTTACAACTTGGAAATGTATTTCTGCACTCCTTGTTATCTTTATCTGTGACAGTTAAGGATACTGGATAACTAACCAAAAATATCTTAAAGCATAAGTTCACCTTTTATAAAATAAAATAAATAAATGCACATTTTTTTTGTAGGTATAAAAATGTGCATTTTTTATTTTTTCTAAGGAGCCTGCAGAGCTTTGCACCCACGATCACCTGCAATGCCAGGCTCCTGCAGACTCTCTCTATAGCTGTCTTTCTGTACCTCTCATATGGACAAACAGTTACTTGAAGTGATATTAATGTCATCTTTACTTGCTCTGTGCAGTGGTTTTGCGCAGAGCATCCCAGATCCTCCTCTTCTCATTACCCTCGTCGGCGCTCCTGGCCGCTCCCTGGTGCTCCTGGCCCCTCCCTCCTTCTGAATGCGCCCACAGCAAGCTGCTTGCTATGGGGGCACCGGAGCCGAGACACTCCTCTGTGTGTTCATTCAGACACAGAGCCATAGAATGCATTAAGATATAAAAAAAAAAAATTCTGCCTGTTAGAATTACTTTAAGAGCAGTAAGAACAATGAACTACTAGGGCGCTCACCAGCACCCTCACAGCCGTGATGGCTGACGGTACTTGTAGTCTATTATTTACAGGAAACTGTGAATGAATTAAGTGGCCATGTTGGCGGAGACCCACATGGCTGCGCTGTTTTTGAATTGTGACAGCAAGTGCTGGGAGAGGATCCCCTGCCCACTGTCATGGGGGGAGGATTGAAAGGAGAGGGGGAGTATGCTGAACATGTTACACCCTGAATATGGATGTAACCAGTTCAGAAAGGTGAACTTAGCCTTAAAATGGGTCGCATATCTATTTTTTTTTTCAGTTTAGAGTAGGAAACCATTTTTAACTAATATAAAGCATTATAAAGGGTTGAATTTCCCTTCAATTCTGAGCTGGACAGGTCAATGCAGTCATCTGCCTAGTAATGTCTCCATAAAAAAAATGCCTCCAGAGGCAAGCCTACTATAGTGAGACTAGCCAATCCTGGTGGACCAAACGTCTCACACAAATAATTAATTTGGTTAAGAGCATGCATGGCTAGCAGTTGTCATATGAAACATCCTAAAATATCAGAGGATCTTACTTTATGGAGATTTAGTGAGTCGAGAATAAGAAATGGGAGGTGTTACTATGGTTTAAGAATTGCATTAGCTACGTACTTAGAATGTATACATTTATTAATTTAAAAGCTTGCAAGATGACTGATGTTGTTGAAGGTACCAGAACTATATGTGTCTGAATTTTATCTGTATTTGACCCACAGGGAAGTGCTATTCTTTTATGGCACAAAACATCTCCAGTGGCTCATATTGTTAATGTATGCACAGTATTGAAAAGGTTCTACAGTTCATTGTGTAATTATACATTTAACCTCTGCTATCCAGCAGTAAGTCAGTCCCTATAATTCATTTATTATTACACTCGCATACAATAAACTAGATATAGTGAGTATTATGCATTGTTGCAGTCTATTAAGTCCTTAAAATTAAAGCTTTGTCTTCTGAAGGTGTCTTTACATGTGTTAAATATATAAAAAAAAAAAAGTAATAAAACCTGGAATGGAAAGGAGACATATAAGCTCTTGAGAGCATTTTTCTCCTAAGGAAGAAAAGTGATCAATTCCAGCACACATTTCTGTTTCCCAAGCAATAGGCTGTGAACCATGAAGTGGCTTGCTGGAGGCACCTATGTCTGTGTTATTTTCTACATTAAGAGTTCTCATGGGCATGTTAATGCTTTCTTTGTGTATGAGTTACCAAGACAATAAAAGTTTAAATAGCAAACAAGGTTATGCCCATGTATATTAAAGTCACTCAGAATATTTTTAGAATGGCTAAGATGATAGCTTGTGCAGAACAGGTTTACCAATTTATTATGCAAGTTTTGCATGTTTGCCATACTACTGTAAAGGTTCGTACACACTATAATAAAATCGGTTTAACATTTTCGTCTGAGGAATGATCGTACGATTTTCTGATAGTGTGTACACAACTTTTGACAGCCGATTCCAACCTTCTGAAGGAAAATTTCCAAAGGGACAAACTCCCCAAAAATTCTCGTAGGGGACCAGAACAAATGGTTTGCGTTTAATGTGTACCTTTTTCATATGACTGTGCATGATCAGAAACAATAATAAAAAAAAAAAACCTTTGTCATCCGAGAATTTTCGTACATTATTTCCTTCCTCGGTTCTGACTTGCTGTGAAACAATAAGGAAGATCAGACAATAATTTTCCAGATTTTCTTATAGTGTGTACACTACTTAAGTGTAAAAGCATGCTACGTGCTTAGTGAATTTAAGTAGAAACAACATGCTGGTTTTAATAGCATGTTAGCATTTTTGGCGCCAAACACAATATAAGCTTTATTTTGTTTTGGGTTCAAAGATTCAAAAATATTCAAAATGTTTAGAATTTCAGAGTAGGGCGACTTAGTAATTTTACCTCTTCTTCTTTCTTTCTTTATTTTTTTTAATCGCAAAGAAAAGCAACACCGTTTGTTTTTTGGCATCTGTTCTTGTATATGTCCTTCTTTACCTTTAAAAGCTCAGTAGAATAGTACAAGGCTGGGGCAGCCTTGATGACATTATCCTGACTGACAATTCATTATTTTTACCCACTTTCCCTCTCCTGTAGATCTGCTCTGAACTGCTCACCCCAGTTTTGAGAAAGGAGAGTTAATGCTGCAAGGCTCAACAATATAAGGCTCTGTACAAGGCAGACAACACAGCTGCTCTGCCCTTAATGATAAAGACTTGCTATGTAATAACTTAGTAGGGCAGTCAAGCATATTAGCGACAAATGTAGACACAAATCAGGCTATCTGTTAGTGAGAAGGGTCTATGCAACAATGTATATAAGTATTTGCCATCCCTGTGTCTGTGATCCTGGGCAATAAACTGCAACAGATATACCACTGGAGATGAGACATTTTCATTCAAAACAAATCCACAGTTAGAAAGTGGTCAGGGCCAGGTTTCATTTTGTTGCAGTGGTACTTTAGAGCATCAGAGGGAGGACTTTATGAATGAATCTGTCTAATTAAATTCAATCTGTCTCAAATCTCTCTCACTACACGTCTCCACATTTATTGTTATTGCAAACATACATTTTTTTTTCATGTAATTTACAATGATCAGTTAGATTTATAAGCACAAACTACTTTAGAGTGATCGTGTCACCACTTTAAACTTGTCACCACTTTAACAGATTTACATACTCTTTTACTATAATATAGGTGCTGGGCAGTTGCTGAAGCTTCCCTTTTCTGCCAATTCACTACCCTTAGCCACAAGGGCACAAGCTACAGGGAAGCCACAGTCCAAAGCTGGAGGTCACTAAAAAAAGAGAAAAATCAAAAGTGCTAATTTTAAAGGTTAATATGCAAGTTATTGTCATAAAAATGTTCGGGGACCCGGGTCCTGCCCCAGGGGACATGTATCAATGCAAAAAAAGTTTTCAAAACTGACGTTTTTTCGGGAGCAGTGATTTTAATAATGCTTAAAGTGAAACAATAAAAGTGAAATATTCCTTTAAATTTCATACCTGGGGGTGTGTATAGTATGCCTGTAAAGTAGCGCATGTTTCCCGTGTTTAGAACTGTCCCTGCACAAAATGTAATTTCTAAAAGAAAAAAAGTAATTTAAAACTACTCGCAGCTATTCATGAATTGTCGGGTCCTGGCAATACAGATCAAAGTCATTGAAAAAAACGTCAGGGGTCCCCCCCACAGTCCATTACCAGGCCCTTTGGGTCTGGTATGAATATTAAGGGGAACCCCGAACCAAAATGTAAAAAAAAATGGCGTGGGGTCCCCCCAAAAATCCATGCCAGAACCTTCAGGTCTGGAATGGATTTTAAGGGGAACCCCTCACCCAAATAAAAAAAAATGGTGTGGGGTTCCCCCAAAAATCCATACCAGACCCTTATCCGAGCACGCAACCTGGCAGGCCGCAGAAAAAGAGGGGGGACGAGAGAGCGGCCCCCCTCCTGAACCATACCAGGCCACATGCCCTCAACATGGGGAGGATGTCCCCATGTTGATAGGGACAAGGGCCTCATCCCCACAACCCTTGTCCGGTGGGCAAGGGTTGCACATTATGCACATTATGTATGTATTTTCCTATATATGCACATATATTTGTTCCATGCATTTCTTAAAAAAAGCCAGTCCAATCATCATATTTAACATATTAGGATGCTCCATGGAATATATTTCTAGTGCTCCTATTTATACACATGAAAATGAGGAAGAATGGGCTTATTCACCCACCTCGCTCTATTAATGTGCATAATGAATGTCCTTGCATATGTAGATTATAACGTGTCCGTTTTAATTACGTTTAACTATATATTGCATATGAATTTGCTTTCAACAATGCCCAGCAACCGCTATCATTGTTATTTTTTTTTAAAGTTGTTTTCAGTGTGCAAGCCCTGTTGTTTGCCTGTCCGCACATATTGTTTCCCTGTCCATCAGGCTTTTGGCTGGATGACGTGTTGGTAAATATTACGTGATTGCGGATAGAGTTGACAACCTAAGGGGCGGCGTTACCACTTAGTATTTAAATCCGGTTACCATGTCATGAGATCACGTCCTCAGACGAAGTCCGGAAGTGACGAAATGCGATCTCCGTGATTAACCGGAAGTGATGTATGCGGTCCACAGGACACTGAGATACCAGGAAATAGAGCCAACGGTCAGCACAGACATCTCCTCCTGGCCTGTACGGCCTTCCTGGTGACTAAGATTGCATTTGCACTTTATTTTTGCTTCAAATCATCTTATCTTTTGTACGTTTAACTTGTAAGGGTTTTTTGGGGGGGAGATATTAAACCCTTTAAGCAGTATTATGCTATGTGGACAATACATTTCTTTCACATGGTATACTGGATCCCTGCAAAATAATATCAAAAGCGTGGTGAAGGTTCAATTGAGGACGGTGGATGACCAGTGGTTGACTAAAGGCGCTTTTTACCCCGATTTGTGGTGAGTGCATCCCCAAAGGGGAGAACCCCTCACGTGTTGAAGCTTTTCTGGTGGAAGGTGTTTAGTTTAAGATCAACATAACACAAGTCACTATTTGATCCTGTCTCACTACCATCTCCCTCATATGAACAATAAATTAAATCTTGTCAAAATTGAATATTTTTTGCAAAGCGCCCCTGCAATATTTCTGAGGACTCTTTCACTCTGAGGACTTTTTTTATATTGTCTTTTAATACGATTATTAAAATCACTGCTCCTGAAAAAACATCAGTTTTTAAAACTTTTTTTGCATTGATACATGTACCCTGGGGCAGGACCCGGGTCCCCAAACACTTTTTATGACAATAACTTGCATATTAACCTTTAAAATTAGCACTTTAGATTTCTCCCATAGACTTTTAAAGGGTGTTCCGTGGCTTTTCAAATTTGCCGCGAACACCCCAAATTGTTCGCTGTTCGCCGAACGGGCGAACAGCCAATGTTCGAGTCGAACTCATGTTCGACTCGAACATAAAGCTCATCCCTAATGGTTAGGTTTATAGTAGATGTATTGACCATTTTTCTTTTAAGACAAAGAATGAGCATAGTTCACTACAGGAATTTAGGTGGCAAAAGTTTTTCTCAGGGCAGAAGAGCTCTTGAGCAACTTACAAGGCATCAAATGTAAAGTACGAATATTTAGTGTGGTAAGAGCTGAAAGCAGAGAATTGCGTGAAATGGGTAATTTTAATATTGACAATGTGAAATTTTAAAACAATAAAAAGTCGATACTTGATAGATCTGCTCGGAATAAAATTGTAAAATGTATGCAGCGTGGACGTAAATTTGGATGGCTTGCAGGGACCAGACAGTTTTGATCTGTGCCCCTTTTTGACAGAATTTGATTGCTATAAATTGACTTGTGTCAAACAGACGCTTGAAAAACATTTGTCAATCAGTGGCTGCAGCTGCTAATCAGTGTATTCTGACAGCAGCAGGAGCATCTGCCAGAATATAATGTTGATGTGGTTTGGGGTTCCTCTATCGCTTGTGTGGATGGAGGAATCTTTTAGAAGGGAAAAAAACATATTCACAGTTGGTCAGTCAAATAAATCCGTCAATTATTTTATAAATGAATGGACTATGGTTAAACCTTTTGTCACTTGGCCAAGGGAAAGCATTGTTTGCTACTTTTATTTACATTACTCAACAAATTGATCATATTTCTACAAATTATATTTTTAGCTAGGTAAACTTCTCACAAATATTTAAGACAATCCTCCAACTACCTAAAACCATAACAACTAGGGAAAAAAAAAGTTTCCCCTGCAAGGCAATGTCATAATATGCAAGTATGCATCGCATACTAGCACATTATTTGAAACTTACTTTAAAATGAAGCCCTCCAGCGGTGTGCTATTACCGCTGACAGGGCTTCCATCTTCATCCGGTCTTCCTTCCGGGTTTTTGGTCTTTTGAAAGGACGAACTGTGATGACATCACTGTTTACAGCACAGGGCTCTTAAGGAATGGCATGGGTATGCTGTTCCTTCAGAGAACATGGTCCGGTGACGTCACTGGTGGCTTCACAAGTAAATATCTCCTAAACGGTGCACGTCTAGGAGATTTTTTACAGTACCTTCAGGTAAGCCTTATTATAGGCTTACCTGTAGGTTAAACATTACCAAAGGCCTTTGCTTTCACATTAATATATTTTATATGCGTGTAGATCATTCAATAGTTTGTACAGGCATAACAATACTTGATGAAATTTTACATGCAAAGTTGATGGTTTTGCGGCCCTGCCATTAACAATCAGATTTGTCATAAAAGTGGAAAAACATTTTATACTGAAGTTAGCTGCAACAGGTTTAAAGTGGATGTAAACCCATTCTGTAGGCTAGTACCTACAGGTCAGCCTATAATGAATATCTCCTAAACCTTCATGATTTAGGAGATATTCACAGTTCATGCAGCCGGCGATGTCAGCAGTGCATGCACTTAGAAGGGATGGTATATCCGTGCCTTCCCTTCAGAGCTCCGTGCCGCAGTCCGTGACTCCCGTGCGCATGTGCGGGAGTGACATCATTGCGGCACGATCAAACGAACTGCCAGAGGACACGAACCCAGAAGGAAGATCGGGTAAAGATGGAAGCATTTGTCAGAGCTCACAGCGCGGTGATGTAGGGCTTGGTTCTAAGGTAAGTATTTCATAATGTGCTAGTATGGGATGCATACTAGCACATTATACCTTTAGGCCCCTTTCACATGGGACGGATCCGGGAAAATCAGCCCTGTGAACCTCCGCTTGCTCAGCGGGGATTGCTCTGCTGATCCCCGCTGAGCCGGCGGATGACAGGGTGGTCCCTGCACACTGTGCAGGGACCGCCCTGTCAGATCTCCGCTCTCCCCTATGGGGGGATCAGATGAACACGGATCGTCTGTCCGTGTTCATCCGATCCGCTCTGCAGACAGATAGAAAAATAGGATTTTCCTCCGTCTGCAGAATCGGAGGATTGCGGGCACGGATGAGATCGGGTGTCAGTGGATGTTCAACCGCTGACACCCGCAATCTCATAGGGACCAATGTATGTCCCTTTTTCATCCGTAAACGGACGGGTCAAAAAGCGGACATACGGTCCACTGGTGTGAAAGGGGCCTTACTTTGCAGGGTTTTCATTTATTTTTTTAAGAAAAATTGGCATGGTTTACGTCCTCTTTAATGTACATGTAAACCCTAATGAAATGGAATTTAGTTTACTAAAGCACTTTGTTTAATAAACAATTGTCATTTTTAAATAAAATACTATTTTTTTTGCACTTTCATCCTATGTTGCATGTCAGTGCTGCTAATTTCTTGCAACCTCTGTACAGCCACTTCATGTCTACATGCCTGCACTGCAGTAATCACTGCATGACATTTCTTAGGATGGGTTTACAGAAGGCAGTGAGCATGCCTGGGTAATGAGTTTTGAATGAAGTCTGTGTGACAGGGTGAGAATGCAGTAGTACAATTGGGAGAAGAGGACAGAAGCTTGTCATCCTGTAACAGAAAGTGCAGTGAACAAGGAATAGGGAACAAGTAAATGGCTTAATACATTTAAAAATATTGGAAATTACTTTTGAAATGACATTAAACATGATTAAGCTTTTATGGAATTTTGGCGATTTGGTTTACATATACTGTAAATCTGTATGCGGTATTATAAACAGATTTGTCATAAGAATCTGTAAGTAATTATAATATACAAGTTTATAAATTAACGTATATGCAGGTATGACGCATGCCTTCTAGTTTTAACAAAATAACATGCAAAAAAAATTCTCTGCTTATACGGGTAGCATGTGTTGCAATACTGTTGGCAAACTATCACAGACTCTTACTTCCATTTTGTTTAGGTACACGCTTGCATTCCATTTGGCTTCCGTATTATTATGTGTTTTATTATTATATTTCTTTTTATATTCACATGATTTATTTTTATATTCACATGATCTGGTGTTTTATTAACAGAATTACTGAAGGAAAAAAAAACAGTGAGCAGAAAATGCCATTTCTGGGGGTATTCTGTACACACAGATTATATAGAAAGCCCTCAGTGGATACAAGGCAGCAAGCAATATTTTGAAAATCACCATTGGCTCCAGATAAAACAGATTTCCTGCATAGAAATTATTTATGTTTTATATGTATTAACAACATCGGAGCTACCATTTAATTTTGATTGACAAATAAGATGTTTCTAATAATCCAGCTACAGTGCATCCTTGACCTTTTAAAGCTGTATTTATTCAGTATCTAAGTATACAGCACATATTGAAATTTCTATTTCTCTCATAATTCACAGCCAAATAAACACATGTATTGGTGTACCAGTGACTTTTTGCTTTCAATTTCACTCTATAAAGCAGTTGCAGTAATTAATAAATGTTTTATATTACACTTTCTGCTAGACCTTATGTTTAAAACGTATTATTATTCATTTATATATGATATTAACAATAATGATAGCCTTAAAGCTATGTTTCTATAGAAACGCCAAATTTTGTAGAGTCTGTAAATTAACTGACATCATGCACTATTGCAGATGGCAAGTAAATTATTGGAAACATGCTAGTTGGGGTTCACAAAAAGAGCAGACTGTCTAAAATCAAGGTATTTTAGGATATCCATGTGACTTCTAAAGGGACCACTAATTGAAGTGATATCCTTTTCCCCCAGTTGCAGCTTAAAACCTGGACACTTCCCAGATTAAAACTGTATTAAACCCAAAAGCAAATATTTATTATATTGCAGCTAGCCAATTCTTAGATGTGATAACTGCATTCATTTTTTTTAGGCTTTTTTTCTTTCTTTTATTTTTACCTGGTGATCTGGTTAGTAAGTCTGTTGTTTTTCAACAGATTATACTCTCCTGCAAATGTATCTGTTAAAAGTGTTGAGACAAGCCATTTACCACTGGTGGCAGGGTTGCTTACAATGGTCAGCTTTTATTTATTGATTTATTGTATCTCTTCTGTTCTGATACGCTCATTGGAGCTCTGAGCTGTGGAGGGATGCTGAGACTGCCATCAGTCAAGGCAGACTTCGGAAGTCAGGATGACGCGCTGCCTCGACTGAGCCTGGTGACGTCAGCGGAGAGCGGACTTCAGACCGCTCTCTGCTAAAAATGGGTCACAGGAGTGCTAAACGAATTGCACGCCTGTGACCCAGAGGAGAAGCCCAGCCTAAAAGGCTCAGGCTGAACTTCTCCTTTAATTGCTGCCCTTTATTGGCCCTATACTCTGTCAACCTGAGTTGACACAGCATTTTTCAGCTATAGTGCTCCCTTCCAATCATTATAATTTGCCACATACACCAAGATGAGGATTAGTCATGCCATAGAAAAGAATAGCATCTTCCAAAGTAAATATCGGAACTGAAGAGACTGACTATTGCTCTCTGTTCTACCACATGCTTAGACAATGCATGTTCTGGATTTGAAAAGTTTAAAGGGGTGCTGAAAGTGATAAATGTTGTATCTGTCCCCGGCAAGTCAATCATTGTCTTTCCTAACAATGGAGATAATATATTCAGCACACTTCATTGACCTAGATTCCGGTGGTGAAGGCGAGGGCAGTTATCCATTTAAAAAATGTTTTAATGTTTTTGTACTAATATTAGTCTTTGGTTGCATTTTATGCAAGATTTCTCATCATGAGAAGCAAAGTCATAGTCTACATAAATATGCAGTACTAAAACAATAGAACTATGAGAATACAATACAAAAACAAACTGATGTAAATGGTGACTAGGACTTCTTCAACATAGCTTATAATTTAGAGTGCATTCTTAAAAGAAAGATAATTAGTAATGAGATGCAAATAATGTGCAAATGAAATAATCATACACACTGTATTCAATATCAGCAGTACTTTCTACTGCTAGATAATAATATAGAGCATTGGGATATAGATAGATGAATATGTGAAAATTATGCACTTAGTTTCTTTTCTTAAAGTTGAACTCCAGGCAAGCTGCAAAATACACATTTAAAATCCAAATGTAGAAGTGGTTTTAACTACCAAAAGATTTTTTATTCTTTTCAGCTAGTCTTGT
Source organism: Rana muscosa (assembly GCA_029206835.1). Classification (NCBI taxonomy): domain Eukaryota; kingdom Metazoa; phylum Chordata; class Amphibia; order Anura; family Ranidae; genus Rana; species Rana muscosa. The sequence goes on along the minus strand of CM055118.1, from coordinate 726,799,230 downwards.
GATCCCTACTAGACTTAGCAGCTAGGTCCTGAACTTCCTATGCGGACTACACTGCAACAAAACAATGTAGGACCTGCAGAATTATAAAGGCCCAGCAGATCACAGATAACAGTAAATGTGATTCTTGCAACAAATCTCTGACTCCAAATGCATCCCCTTTTTCTAATCAGAGTGCCCCTGTACAAGGAATTACAGGAGATTAATCCAAAGACAGTACTAGTTCTGTGTAAAATATGTGTAATTATTTTGTAACAAATACATAACTGTAATAAATTATGTTGATTTATATTTGCCTGGAGCAAAGCTTTAATCAGCACAAGGGACAAGCAGGATCTATGCTGCCTTGTTTTGCATTCAGAAGCAGATTAGCAGTCTATATAAGAGGAAATAGTTTTGTGTTTTTAGTTTTTGATTTTTTCCTTGATTCCTTTAATCATATTGTGCGTTTTAAACATAAATAGTAGAAATGTGAGCTCTAAGGAATACCAGTATATCAAAGCTTTCCCCAGTATTTGTGAAAGCACAAGAATGTATGCAGAGAGGTGTGCACTTGTAACACTTTGCACCTAAGAAGAAGACTGGGCGATGAGGGCCCTCATAGACACTGCGTCGCTGGAGTGGAGGTGAGTATATTTCCACTTTAAAGTGGAAGTAAACTCTCTCCCATCACTTTAGCACATATAAATCAGCATTAAAAGCACTATTAAATGCTTTACTCAGATGTCACCTTACTTGCTCAGTTTGCTTGTAATCCATCCCGTTATCTGAAATGACGTCACCAGCTCATTCGCATCTTTCCTGTGATTCACGGTACACTCTTTGTGCTGTCAGTCCATTGAGCAGTGTGATATGACTGTCATATCCGCTCCCTGGGGCACTGAGCTCCAATACCGCGGGACTACATTCTCAATCTCAGAAACTAGAAGGAGGCTTGGCTGAGAATCTATGGCGCATGCGTAAGCTTATAGCAAGGGCTACATGAAAGGGCAGAAGTATTTTCTACTACAGACACGGTACACAACACTTAATATGGCACTGGCTTATCCCAGGAGAAAAGAATGTATAAACAACTTAAACACAGTAAGGAACATGCGATTGGGGCTAACTTATATCTTATGATGTGTCACAAGAATTTAATATAATTATCTAATTGAAAAGCAGCATAGGAGGGGGAGAGTTTATTTCCACTTTAGGTGTTGGGCCATTTGAGTCTGACATGTGGTGGTGGTCAGTGTGTCATCGCTATCTTTTGTATTAGCAAAGCAAGATACCTGTATAAAAAGCAAATGATAGCAGCAGCTATCCTGGTCTACATACTATTACAGAATTGTCTGAGATACAGTATGTACTTTGCTTTTTTTTTTCCTGTAATGTGGTCCCCTACAAATAATAGTAAAGAAAAAAACATGTCCTAAATCATGCAAAACATCTGTAGTATATGCAGTATATATAATTTCAGGTATGTATCAACATTTAATATAATTGGCTCTGTTCCTGAAATAATGTATTTTTCTGTGATCTTTCTAGATTTTCATAACAGGTAGAATAAAGAAGAAACCCTCCTTACCTTGTAGTCACTGTTAGTAAATTCCAATAATTTATTTATATGTTATAAGCTTATAGATGTCTGCACCTGGTAATAGCTCACACAGAATTCAGTAATAATAAATAGTAGTTGTAATAGTAGTAATAAATAGTAAAAATAACGAAGTATAAGAACAATGTATACAAAGTTAGATGTAGATCGTATACATAGCTGTGGTTTTTTTTTTGTTTAGTTTTTTTGGTTATTTCTTTGGTTACTTCTCAAACTGGCCAAGCAGAATTACCTTTGATTTTTGATTAAGGTAAAATAAATTCTTTGAACCTCACAGAAAAGCATTTGAAAAGTTATCTGGCAAATGCAAGCTCAGTAATTGCTTCATTGATAATATGTGCCATGAAAGTGGACCCGTAATCTTACATAAAAGCCAGTACAATTGTATACTTGTTGCATTTTATACATGACAGATTTGTTTTTAGCATGTTAGCGAAATACTTTTTAAATAGTTAGTTGGTACTTGTTTTAAATATCTTAAAATCCACACCTGGGGCAAACAAATAGCTTTTTCTCCAATTATAAGGCTTCATGCCCACAGACGCCTGTCCTTGTTATTGTAAATTTTTTATTTTTTTTGAAAAAAAACAAAAAAAAATGTCGGAGCTAAAAAACGCGACCGCGCGTTAGTGTGCGTTTTTGAGCGTTTTTTGACGCTCGCGTTTTTTCCTGCCTAACTCCGACGCTGAGGAACGCACTGGTCCTGTTTTTTTTTTACAGCTTAAAAACGTCTATGCTGTTTGCAGCTCAAAAACGTCTAGGTGGGCATGAAGCTATAGACTAACATGGACAGGCGTTTTTAAGCTGTAAAAAACGCTCAAAAACGCGGCTGTAAAAACGTCCGTGGGCATGAGGCCTAAACAGTTTTCTGCTGGCAAATATAATGTTTAATCTATAATGTATTATTTTGGTATTACAACTTAGGATGATGGTTTCCCTTGATTGTAGTATTAAAAATATATACATATAAGAAGCATAAGGATTTAATTTATGAAGTTCAATGAAATCCAAGACATTGAACTTTTATGGCATGGGAAATTTGAATAAAAGGATTCTTACTAAACTTACTAATTTAGTAAATGGCCAGTCCTGATAAAAACCTCCAGTTCTCATTGGGATACAAATAATATTGGAATGGCTTATACTTGTCTTCAGTCAACACTAGGGATGAGCCGAACACCGGCCAGGTCGGTTCGCACCAGAACTTGCGAACAGGCAATAAATTTGTTCGAACATCCGAACACCGTTAAAGTCTATTGGACTCGAACATGAAAAATCTAAAGTGCTAATTTTAAAGGCTAATATACAAGTTATTGTCATAAAAATTGTTTCGGGACCGGGTCCTTCCCCAGGGGACATGTATCAATGCAAAAAAAAAGTTTTAAAAATGGCAGTTTTTTCAGGAGCAGTGGTTTTAATAATGCTTAAAGTGAAACAATACAAGTGAAATATTCCTTTAAATTTTGTACCTGGGGGGTGTCTAGAGTATGCCTGTAAAAGCAGCACTTGTTTCCCATGCTTAGAACTTTCCCTGCACAAAGTGTAATTTCTGAAGGGAAAAAGTAATTTAAAAGCACTCGCGGCTATTATGAATTATCGGCTCCCGGCAATACAGAGAAAAATCATTGATAAAAAAAAAAATGTGTGGGGGTCCATCCAAATTGAATTACCAGGCCCTTCAGGTCTGGTATGGATATTAAGAGGAACCCTGCGTCAAATAAAAAAAAATTACGTGGGGTTCCCCCCAAATATCCATACCAGACCCTTCAGGGCACACAACCTGGCAGGCTGCAGGAAAAGAGGGGGGACGAGAGAGCGCAACGGAAACCTGCGTTACATCAGAGGGGGCGGGGTCACCCGCAAGTCACTGGGGAAGCCTGGGTTTCCCCTTGCGTCAGAGGGGGACGGGGTCACGTAACGTGTGGCTCCGCCCTCAGCTACTTAAGAGCTGTCACTGGCTGAAGCCGCGTCATTCCCTGGGTGTCTCCGCTCGGGTGAAGAATGCTGTTCCTCGCTGCGCTGGACATCATCGTTGGAGCCTGGACCCCAGAGAGGAGAGATCATTTATCGCTGGACCTCGGAGAGGAGATCACCCATCGCAGGATACCGAGAGTGGATTACCGCCGCTATAATCTTTTTTTTTTTTATTCATTTTTTATTTTTAATAAAGGACTTTTCCCAACGGTGTCTGTGTTTTTTTTAATTTTTTTTACACTTTCTTTGTGAAATGGTAGGGGTACAATGTACCCCTTACCAATTCACATGGGGGGCCGGGATCTGGGGGTCCCCTTTGTTAAAGGGGTCTTCCAGATTCCGAAAAGCCCCCCGCCCGCAGACCCCCACAACCACGGGGCAAGGGTTGTGGGGATGAGGCCCTTGTCCCCATCAACATGGGGACATGGTGCTTTGAGGGGTCACAGACCCCCAAAGCATCCTGCCCATGTTGAGGGCATGTGGCCTGGTATGGTTCAGGAGGGGGGACGCTCTCTCGTCCTCCCCTCTTTTACTGCAGCCTGCCAGGTTGCGTGCTTGGATAAAGGGTCTGGTATGGATTTTTGGGGTGAACTCCACGCCATTTTTTTTTATTTGGCGTGGAGTTCCCCTTAAAATCCATACCAGACCTGAAGGGTCTGGTATGGATATTTGAGAGGAACCCCACATATTTTTTTTTTAATTTGACGCAGGGTTCCCCTTAATATCCATACCAGATTTGAAGGGCCTGGTAATTGAATTTGGGGGGACCCCCACGCATTTTTTTTTTTTATCAATGACTTTTCTCTGTATTGCCGGGAGCTGACAATTCATTATAGCCGTGAGTGTTTTTAAATGACTTTTTTCCTTCAGAAATGACATTTTGTGCAGGGACAGTTCTAAGCACGGGAAACAAGCGCTGCTTTACAGGCATACTATACACACACCCTAGGTACAAAATTTAAAGGAATATTTCACTTTTATTGTTTCACTGTAAGCATTATTAAAATCACTGCTCCTGAAAAAACAGCATTTTTGCATTGATACATGTCCCCTGGGCAGGACTCGGGTCCCCAAACACTTTTTAGGACAATAACTTGCATATGAGCCTTTAAAATTAGCACTTTAGATTTCTCCCATAGACTTTTACAGGGTGTTCCGGGGCTTTTCGAATTTGCCGCGAACACCCCAAATTGTTCGCTGTTCGGCGAGCAGGCAATGTTCGAGTCGAACATGAGTTCGACTCGAACTCGAAGCTCATCCCTAGTCAACACCTGTTTATAATATATCCATACATACCTCAACTACGTTTATACACCCTTTCTGCCCTTCAGCATTGATTGCGTTACTTGGGGAGCTTCTAAAAGAGTACCAGTGTCAAATGTTAATGAGGCTTGGCAGCATCTCTGATGCTCAGGAGAAGGTATAGGGAATGTCTATTTTTCTGCAGCAGAGCTGTGTCTCACTAATACAGGAGGTGTGTTACTGGCCAAATTACCAGGTGAAAACAGATGAGGGAAAGAAAAAAAAAGTGAATGCGGCCACCACATCTAATGATTGCTAAGCTGCAATATAATAATAAAAAAAAAAGTTTTGGGTTTAATACACTTAAAGTACACTTTCTGTAGGACATACAGATTTATATTAACAAAGCAGGTTCTCATACACTTACTAGTGCTTTGTAACTGTACTGTTCAGAAATTCTTGTAGCTGGTGCACACACTATTGTTTTTTTTTTTTTGTTGTAATTATTGTATTAAAAAAGTTGCCCCTTTAACTCACAGAACATAAAAAGTGCCATGCTGAGTTTATCAAAAGCAGGAGCATATTATCTCCCAGCTTTATACATTTCTCATGACATCTCAGCACATTACATTGTGATATTGTACATTTAAAAATGACTGATCGCCACACGTGAATCGTAAAGAAACAACAGTTTAAGAAATGTGGCCCCACGACAGTGTATAGTAATGTTTAGTAATACAAGTGTTTTATCAGCCTTAGAAAACACCTAAATAATCAAATATTGCTTCCGTATTCAAACATTCTGCTTTTTTTTTTTCTCTTGTTTTTTCCTTTACCCTCCTTGTTCTTTAGTTTTTGACATTGTCCTGTCTTATACTTTCATTTTTGATTCTGTCAGGAGAAACATGAAATATTTTGAGACTCAGATGAGCTGGTTGTCTGAGATAATACATTGCATTGCCAACAGGTATGATTGCTTTGAATTACTTCTCAATGTTCGTAAAGCTGTCCCTCCTTACATTTTATGTGAGAGCAATCAAATCGTTTTATCAGATGCAATTGTGGAAACAATGTTGCTCCTACTCACTTTGCATTACCCGCTAAAGCTATGAAATTTCTTTTGATCTACTGCTTTCCTTTTGACATTAATTACTCCATATTGCAATATTAAATTAATTTTGGATGAATGTGTTTCACTTATAGTTTTATATGTAACCAAGTACATATGAAGTATGTACTAGAGTATGTCATAGTTTATAAATATACTGAATATATAAAAGCTTTTTTCCATGTCTCTGTGTGCAGAAAATGTCATTGCCAGCAACTAATGATAGATGGAATTAACATAGAGAGGTCTACAGAAAAAAATAACTTTACTGCCACGTACACACGATCGGAATTTCCGACAACAAATGTTCAATGTGAGCTTTTGGTCAAAAATTCCAACCGTGTGTAGGCTCCATTGGATATTTGCTGTCGGAATTTCCGACAACAAATGATTGAGAGCTGGTTCTCAATTTTTCTGACAACAAAAGTTCTTGTCGGAAATTCCGACGTGTGTATCCAATTCCGACACACAAAAATCCTACGCATGCTCGGAATAAATTTGACGCATGCTCGGAATCATTGAACTCCATTTTTCTCGGCTCGTTGTAGTGTTGTACGTCACTACGTTCTTGCCGATCGGAATTTCCGACAACATTTGTGTGACCATGTGTATGCAAGACACGTTTGAGCGAAAATCCGTAAAAAAAAAATCCACGGTTTTGTTGTCGGAATGTCCGAATGTGTACGCGGCATACGAGTGGTATAAAAATATACCCGAGAATCAGGTATGTCCACACATGTACAACTCTAGCCATGCACATGTTCAATACCTGTGCCACCATTTCAGAAGGGTCCATTGGTGCATCTCCACCTGCTGGAACTTGAGGATTCTGTATTTGAAAATACATTTTCCTATAGAAAACAATGTCAGAAACTTAAAGCAGAGTTCCGGGCTAAATTGAAACTAGGTCCTAATCAATCAAGCTGCCCCCTCCCCTCGTTTTTGGATATTCTTTTTTTTTTTTTAAAGTTTCCTTTAGTTGCAATGGCGGCATCTGCACCTGAGCCGATGGACGAATAGGCTTCGGTGGGCCGACATTGTGGGGTGCCTGGTAAGTGTCCTTATATTAAAAGTCAGCAGCTACAATTTTTGTAGCTGCTGACTTTAAAAAATAATAATTCAGAGGCAACTCCACTTTAATATATTTTATTTTTTTATTTTTTTATTTAGCACTAGTGTTATTGTCAATTAAAAAGAGTTCATAAAACTATTAGATAAGCACCTGAATGACCGCAACATACAGGGATATACAAGGTAATACTGACATATAATCACACACGTAGGTTGGATTTGATGGACTTGTGTCTATTTTCAACCTCACCTACTATGTAACTATATATAACAAGTTATTAAAGGAAGAGGAAAACTAAGAACAAAAATGTAATATATTTCAGCTAACTAGTCCTTAGATGTGGTTGCTGCATTTGTTTTATTATTCAGGCTAAGAATATTTTTAGCAAGTACAGAAGAAAATGTTGATTTTCCTTGTCACTTCCAGTGAGTTGAACTGATGTATCAACCCATTTATGTTTCTTATGTAAGCTACTAATCTCCCTATCCCCATTTGATTGAGATGGACAAAGGCAAATATGTCTGTTGGCTATCCTGGGTGGGTGGCAATCATGGCTCCTTGTATAGGTAGTATGGAGGACTGAGCATAAGCACCCATGGACAGAGATTGCCAAGTGAAAATAAAAGAATACAAAAGAAATAGGGCAACAAATGCAGCCATCACATTTAAGGACTGGCTAGCTGCAATATCTTACATTTTTATTTTTTGGGTTTAGATACATGTTAAAGTAAAATTTGTAGTAAACTATGTTGAAAACTATATAAAATAACCTGTTTACCAATTTCAATATGTAAACTTTAAGCCTTCGTTCACACTGAGGGCAGGTTTGAAATCATGCAAGTTCAGCTGAACTTGCACAATTTCAAACCGGCATTTCAGACCGACGTTGAGGGCGATTTTACAGACATCTGTGTAGGTTTCTGCACAGATGTCTATTGAAATCACCCCCGAAGTCACCAAAAGTAGTGCAGAAACTACTTTTGGTAATCAATGCAGAGTCACACCAATTCGGCCAGTGCCATTGCCGGCAATAGGCTCCGATTTGGCTTGCGATTTCACATGTCAAATCACATGTAAAATTGGCCCAAAGTGAACGTAGGCTAAAGACCTTTAATAAGTAGATGTATATATGTGCAGTCATGAATCAGTAGTCAGAGCAGTACTGATTGCATGTAAAAAATGGCATAATAAGAAAAGTAAAAAAAAAACGTATGGAACATGCAGCAGGTTCATAATGCATATTCATGAATGACTTTAATTGCAAACAAGAACTTTTTTTTTTTGTAAACAGAAGCATGTAGTATGCACAAGCAGCAATGAGAAGTTTTGCACATTACGCTATCTATGCAAAGCGAATTATTCCTCTTTGCCTATGCACAGTCTTATGCCGTGTACGCACGGTCGGAATATCCGATGAAAAACGTCAAACGGAATTTTTTCATCGGATATTCCGACCGTGTGTGTGACCCATCAGACTTTTTCCGTCGGAAATTCCGACGGAGTTAGAAAGAGAACATGTTCTAAAATTCCGTTCATCTGTATGGAACTCCGACGGAGAAAAAAAACACGCATTCTCAGAATCAAGTCAACGCATGCTCGGAAGCATTGAACTTAATTTTTCTCGGCTCGTCGTAATGTTGTACGTCACTGCGTTCTTGACTGTCGGAATTTGGTGTGACAGTGTGTATGCAAGACAGCTTGAACAGAATTCCAGAGTTTATCCCGATGAAAAATCTGATTGTGTGTGCAAGGCATTACTGTGTCTAGTGCTAAATCCAGTCCTGTTCATTGACCTCATACGTATACCATTTTCTATCTTATTACTTATATGTTCATGTATGTGCAGTGCCACACATACATGCACTTTCAGGCTTTGATTGCCACATTAAATTTTTTCCATCCTTTTGGTAAATATACTGTACACTTTTAGAAAATGTAGTTCTTAAATCATTAACAACATTAATATTTTAAGTGTATCGATCTTATCATACAGTATGTCTGGCTAGAAATCCACATTTCTCAGCAAGCATATTACTAGGAAACATATTCTTTCTGTATAATTACATCAAAAGTACAATAACATTTTTGCATGCAGCAAGTGACTTTTACATATTTGTAACAGTCAAAAAAGATTTTTAATATAGCATTAAACCCTATTTTGCACCCTGAGAGATTTTCAAATATGTCTGTTATATGTGCACGCTAATGCTGAACTAGTCACAGATGCTATATAAAAATATGCTTTATTGGAGCGCCACTCCTCACAGGTGCACATAAATATTCAGAGTACTCTTACACATTGTTTCATTAAATATGCACATCAGCTGAGTTAACTATAACAACAAAAGGAAATCCTAGTGGCTTTGTGTGATGAAGAAATACACATTCTTTTCAAACACTATTATGTATAAACATAGAAGACTTACAGGTCTGCACAGCAGCTTCAGTCTGTTGTAGTGGCTGCACAGCCCTCTTGTGGTCAGCTAGGATGGAGAGTTCCCAACTGAGAGCCATGCAATGAAGAACCATGAATCCACAGCACTACATTTCTGCCACACTTTTTTAACAATGATGGTATCAGTCTGGGCCTAATTCAATTTGCATAATCAGAGATACAGCAGTCTGATTATCTGACTAATAAATATATATATATATATATGTGTAAATAATGTATTATATATATATATATAAGTATTGGGACGCCTGCCTTTACACGCACATAAACTTTAATGGCATCCCAGTCTTAGTCCATAGGGTTCAATATTGAGTTGGCCCACCTTTTTCAGCTATAACAGCTTCAACTCTTCTGGGAAGGCTGTCCACAAGGTTTAGGAGTATATCTATGGGAATGATTGACCATTCTTCCAGAAGCGCATTTGTGAGGTCAGACACTGATGTTGGACGCGAAGGACTGGCTCGCAGTCTCTGCTCTATTTCATCTCAAAGGTGTTCTATCAGATTGAAGTCAGGACTCTGTGCAGGCCAGTCAAGTTCCTTCACCCCAGACTCGCTCATCCATGTCTTTATGGACCTTGCTTTGTGCACTAGTCCAAATCATTTGGTGGAGGAGGGATTATGGTGTGGGGTTGTTTTCCAGGGTTTGGGCTTGGCCCCTTAGTTCCAGTGAAGGGAACTCTTAAGGCTTCAGCATACCAAGACATTTTGGACAATTTCATGCTCCCAACTTTGTGGGAACAGTTTGGGGTTGGCCCCTTCTTGTTCCAACATGACTGAGCACCAGTGCATCATATGTCTGGATATGTATTACGTGAGAAATGGGGTACACCACCCCTGTTTGAATAGAAAACACTGACGATGATTCAAATTGTTGAAAGGCTTTATTTTGAAATTTGTGGAAAGTTTGCGGACTGTCACATTGCATTGTTCTTCTGTGCCAGGGGCATGTAGCGGAATGGAACTATTGCAACTTATTTGCTGGCACATTACACTTAAAGCGGAGTTCCACCCAAAAATGGAACTTCTGCTTTAAGAGCAAGTGACTCCCTGACATGCCACATTTGGCATGTCATTTTTTTGGGGGGGGGCAGAAAACCTATTTTTAGAGGGTTCCAGCTCCCACTTCCTCCCAGGGCTCCGGCGCCGGAAGGAAGTTCACTTCTCCCCCCTCCCTCTCTGTAATTATCTGGGACACGTCACAGGTCCCAGATGATTGCCCGGCCAATCACGGTGCAGCTCGCACATGCGCAGTGATTGGCCGGCTGTGAAGCCACAGCCGGGTGCCCACAGTCACGATGCCGGCGCCGCAGAGAGGAGGGGGAGACGAGTGGGGCTTTCGTACACCCGCATCGCTGGAACCTGGGACAGGTGAGTGTCCGATTAATAAAGTCCGCAGCTACACATTTTGTAGCTGCTGGCTTTTATATGGGTTGAACTCCGCTTTAACTTTCACAGTGTATATGGTCACTGATGTGAACTGTACATGTACCCACAGCTTAAATATTCTGACATGACATAAAGCTCTGCATACAATTATAGCAATGTAACTAAAGTGTTTGTGAAGTTGCTCACATGCTGATTCATTCTTTTTTTTAACAAATTACTCTTATCTGTATTTATAATTTGCAATGTGCAGTTACCTATTAGGGCCGTAAAGTGCCTGTTTATTCACTGTGCACAGGTGCAGATCCCTTTGACTCCTTTTCCCACAACTCCCTGGTTTACTGGACATGCCCAAAGAAATTAAGTTCCTCAGCTTCCCTCCCTCAGCAGCTCAGAGAGGCTACTCCTAAGGGGCAGAGATAGCTGGGCCCATAGCCAGGTGAGCGGTCCTCCACTATCACAATTTTTCCAGCTGGAGAAGCTGCCGAATGGCTCCTTTGGAAGAGCCAACTACTGAGGGGAGTTCCTCCCTGAATTAGACCAGAGTAATCTAGCTCTAGTGGGGTGGCATAAATGTTCCTTTGAGCCTTTGATACCTATTTGCTTTTGTTACCAGAACTACCCTAGACTTTACTGTGAAGGGTGCTGTTTATGAGAATAATCACAAGTTGCAAAGTTCTGTTTTACTGATGTAATGATTCCTAGCTAAATGCTGATGTTGTTCAAATAGAGAATGGAGAAATAGCCATGTTACCCTAATTGAGCCACAGAGAAACTGCTGTGGATAGTCTGTGTTTGTGCAGCTTTCATAATTTGTTTTAATTTGCAGTATATGTATGCTCCTTGCCATTCTGAACTTGATTCACATCATTGCTTCTAAATTTGCATGTGTTTGGTAAACTGCAAGTTACAGTTACTCCCCGTCTGATCATTTGTCAAAATAACCTTTATGGCTAAAGGATCAACAGGTATAGCTTTGCAGTTATCAAACGGATACAACTAAACTCCTTTAATGCTATATTTAAACCAAAAAGCAAACATTTATTATATTACAGCTTACCTGTTCTTAGATGTGATGGCTGCTTTATTTTTTTTTAGGTTTTCTTTATTTTATTTTTTTACCTGGTGATCTGGCTAGTAGCTCTGTTTTTCAAAGAACTAGCGCTCTTGCAGATGTAACAGTTACAGGAATGAGACAAACAATTTACCACTGACAGGTAACTGTAACTGCTTATAAATTAATTGCTAGAATCTGGCTTCAATTTGTTAGTGTATCTAAATCTGCTAGTGCATCTAACACTCCCTTCCCCCCAGACTAACAATTCTGCTGTCCAAAGTTGACCCTCTGCTCTATGATGAGAGGTGTTTTGCTGGCCAGATTACCAGGTGAAAACAGAGGGAAAAAGCCTAAAAAACTAGACCTAGTGCAGACACCACATCTATTGATTGGTAAGCTACACTATATTACATGTTTGGTTTTGGGTTTAACCGCTTCAATAGCAGACACTTTTACCCCACCTCTTGCTCAGGCTAATTTTCAGCTTTCAGTGCTGTGACACTTTGAACGACAATTATGTGGGTATGCAACACTGTACCCAAACAAATAATTTTTCACACAAATAGAGCTTTCTTTTGGTGGTATTTAATCACAGCTGTTTTTAATTTTTTGCTAAATAAACGAAAAAATACTGAAATGTTTGAAAAAACTCACTTTTCTTTGTTTCTGTTTATAATATTTTGCAAATAAAGAATCTGTCTCCATAAGTTTAGGCCAAACTGTATTCTGCTACATGTCTGTGGTGAAAATAACCCAAATTCAGTGTATATTATTTAGTTTGTAGGAAAGTTAAAGAGTCCACAAACTATGGTATATATCTGAAAATTGATCTAATTTCTTGAGGCCCGAAAATGCCAGGACAGTACAAATATCCCCCAAATTACCAATTTTTAGAAAGTAGACGGTCCATGGTATTTAGTAAGAGGCATGGCAAGTTTTTTGAAGTTGTAATTTTTTTTGTCACAATTTTGTTGAAAATTACGAAATTTAAAAGAAAGGTATTTTTCACAATTGTTTTTACATACTGTCAGCCGTACAGTACAGTGTCATCATATAACAGGTATAGCAATAATCAGGGACACTGACTGGTGACAGTATGGGGAAAAAAATAATAATAGTTTTTTTCACTTTTTTTTTATCACCTACAGTGACCAGGGCAATACAGTGTTACCATAGTAACACTGTACTACTCTGGGGATGTTATCAGTATTTATTTTTCACACACTATGATTGCTTATAACTGTGAATTTTAGAGTTATAGGCAACCATTTTTTTCTGAATGAAAAATATAAATGTATTGTTTACTATTGTGATTAGCTGTGATTGACCAAGGCTAATCACATGGTACAGATGGACTGTGATTGTCCCTGTCTGTACCATGTGATCACTGTTACCAATCACAGAGCTCATCGCAATAGTACACAATGAAAGGCATGTGGGTCAATGAATCACTATTCTGACAAAAAAAACAGAACCCTAAGTTTCACCAGTAGTGTTATCGGAGGTACAGTGATGTTTTGCTTTCCCACTCTGACATTCTAAGCAGAGATTTACTCCTAACTTTCAACTACCTGCCATGAGGAGACCTAGCAACTATACGAATCATTTGCAGTGCAGAGCTGTATACCAGTTTAAAAAGTGTTTAGTGCTTTTTTTGTTTTGTTTTAGTGTACATTAAGCTTCCCTATATTAGCATCTTAAATCGTAAGAGCCAAATGATTTTCATTTATCAATAAAGTACCCTTATTTTATGTACCAAACAAAACAATCCATACTAATACAAGAAATCAACTAGCAAAAAGAATGATATATGAACTCCTTTGGTTAAATTTGGTGTAAATTATGGAGCTATGAATGAGACCATCCTCATCTCACATCAAATGACCATATCCTCCATAGGAATCGCATGAATTCAGAACTAGACATTTCTTTTGTGATTCCTAATAAGGATATGGTCATTTGATATGAGAAGCACATTTGTGGGATTACAGTGGTTTCATTCATGCTGCTACAATTTACTTCTGAAGGCGTATGCAATGTTTTAGCATTTATATACAGGTTTAGGAGTAGATGCTCTTGAGGTTTATTTTACCAAACCGATGATATGCATAGTAGTGTTGTATGAAATGGGCTGGCAAAAGAAAATGTTTACTTAAAGATGCACTCATTGTCAAATAAAGGCAGGAGATTGTCTTGTGTTTACGTGGAAGCAAGTGCATATTTTAGCATTGTGCATTCATAAATACACTTCTACATTAGCCTTTTTATTTGCAATATTCTAATCTTGATGATCAATATTGACCATAAAAAAATAAAAATCAAAGATAATTTCATTTAAACTATTTTCTATTTTACAATGAGGTGGCAAGGCCCTCAAAAGACTGGATCTAGCAAAAG